>PVIC010009604.1:0-17996 GCA_004025085.1 Thryonomys swinderianus
AAAAAAAAAAAACCTCCATAAATGTATCTCAGTGCTCATGTGTTTGCCTAGACTGTGTGAGGTCCTGAATGCAATCCCCAGGACTACTAAAGAGAGAGAGAGAGAGAGAAATGATTTTCAACTTAACCTGAAAAGTTTTCTTCTCAGGTAGCTGGTGGATAATAGAAAATCTTAATGAGAAGAATGACTAGAACCTTGGAAAGAAAGCTGGCAATCATCTCCCCACCCTCTTAACCTGAGAGAAAGAAATCCTGAGTGCAGAAGGAATATCCCAACTGTTAGTAGGGTCTAAGATGCTGGTTTCCTGACACCCATGCGCACTTGGTGCCATGGAAGCTGGGTCCTATCCAGGAATTCGCATCAGAGACAGTCTGATATGGTCAGTCAACAAAGAAAGCTGTCGATCACACCATTTTTTACTTAAATTGATTAGCTAACATGTCACTAAGATGTTTCTATGGGCAGATTGAGGTATTTTTGCTCAGCAGATAGTCTTTGACTTACAGTTTATTTTCTTTTGCTTTTCATGTTCTATTTTTGGCAGTTCCAGGATTGAACCTTGTGCTTGCTAGGTAAGTGCACTACCACTGAGCTATGTCCCTGGCCTGACTGACATTCTGTAGTACTTGCCAGTATTTTAGAACAGGATATTTTGGGTTGGGCACAGCGGCTCAAACCTGCAATCCCAGCTGCTTAGGAGGTTGAGGCAGGAGAACAGCAAGTTCAAGGCCAGTTTGGGCAACAAAGAAAGGTAGAGAGAACTAGTCTCAACAGCATCTTTGGCCAAAGGCGTAGCTTGTGACAGAGCGTATGCTTTGCTTATGCGAGAGCTGGGGTTCAGGCCCCAGCACAAGAAAACAAGGAGTTGGAGGAGATGGAAGGTAAAAAATGTATAGATCCCACCACCATCTGCAGTGATCTTTACCTAGGATCGAACCAAGGGTGTGACACGGGCCTCTAACCCCAGCTACTCACAAATCTGTGGAGGATTTGCAAGATCCAGACTAGTATAAGAAATTTAGCAAGACCCTATCACAAAAGATAAAAAATAAGAAAGGTCAAGGACAGGGACAGGCCGGGTATTTAGCTCAGTGCTTCTGGCATCTGCCTGGCAAGCACAAGGTCCTGAGTTTGATCCCTGACACCACATACCACAGTGCCGGGTATGGTGGCTCATATGTGTAATCCCAGCACTGGGGAGGCAGAGGCAAGAGGACCTCTCTGAGTTCAAGTGTAGCCTGGGCTACATAGTGAGCTCAGGGCCAGCCTGAATTACAAAGTGAGACCCTGTCGAAAGAAAAAGAAAGAAAGAAAGAAAGAAAGAAAGAAAGGAAGGAAGGAAGGAAGGAAGGAAGGAAGGAAGGAAAGAAAGGGAGAAAGAGAGAAAGGAAGGAAGGAGGGAGGGAAAAAAGAAAAGAAGAAAGGTCAAGGACATAGTTCAGTGGTAGAATGATTGCCTAGCATGTGTGCAGTCCTGAGTTCAATCTTCAGCTCTGTAAGAAAAAGAAAAGAAAACAAAACAGACATTAGTCTCTGCGCCCATTTGCTAAGTGGGAACCTCTGAGGTTAGGGAACCAGAATCTGAATTTGTACATTAAAGTACTCAGAGAGACTGGTTACAGCCAAGGCTGAGAACTGTAGGACTCGATTCTCACCCCTGTCCTTTCTTTATTTCAGGATAAACAATGACCTTCTCGTCTGGAATGCTAATTAGTCATCACCACCAAACCCACTATCACCAAATAGCATGCCTGGCCCATGCCAGAGAAAAGATCTGGGTGGAGTGGGGGGGAGGTAGTGAAACTGAGGTTCCCCTGACCTCACTGCAGCTGAGTGGCAGCCAAGGCCTGGGGAGCGGAGTGTCAAACGCACCCCTCCCTTCCCCAGGAGGCAGCCACAGTCCTTATCTGCCTGATGGAGGAGCAGCATCCACTTATTTCCTTAATGGGCCATTGCTTTTAATGTGAATGAATGGCTGCTGAAGAAAACAGCCCAGCAGGAGCTGCATGCATCTGTGATGAGACAGAAGCACAAATCTATTCCTTGTTTAAAGATCACGCTGCTAAGAATAGAAGCTGAAACACGCGCTTGAGAGTGTGTACACACAGCCCTGAGGAGGGCCAGGGTCAGACCGGAGAAATCCCCAGCTCAGCGGCGGGTGATCTGAGCCTCGCGGCACCTCCCCGCACAAGAGGCGCCCTGGGATCACGCCCTCCGGAGCGCTCCTCGCACGGGTGGGGAGGCCAACAGCCCCCAGTGTATTGCAGCAGAGCGCGTGCGACACTGGGGCTTCGCTGGAGACTCGCGGCTACAGGTGCATCTCCGTGTCACACGCTGCCCTGAGGGCTCCGGGGCTCGGAAGGCTGGGCAGGGCCAGCGTCCAACGTTGTGCCACGGCTGCCAGGGAGGATCAAGCCAAGAGAAGCGCCACTGCATAATTTAAAAAATGAAAAATTCAAAACTACCTATGTGGTCAACGACAAGAATGTGGTTGAATAAATCATTCTACAGCCGTACTGTTAATGATCAGTAGTCATTAAAATAATTTTTGCTTAAAATTTCAATCTGAGAAGGTTACGACGTGCTATGGTCTGAAAGTTTATGTCCTTCCCAAATTCCTGATCCCCAGGGGTAACAGTCAGAGCGGGGCCTTGAGGAGGTGACCAGGACCACTGCTGCTCCAAAGAGGCGGCCCTGAGCTCACAGGAGCCACGCCGGACCCAGGACCCACCAGTGCTCTGTTCCCGGACAGCCCAGCCTCCAGAATTGGAGGAATAAATATCTGTTGTTGTAAATTCCCCGGCCTAAGGTGCAATGAAGCATTGGCTTGTGAGCATAATTTGTTCCAAAGCACCTGTCTATCAAGGCAGACTGCCCCGTAAGAAGTAATGGAGGGCCAGGGATTTAGCTCCAGAGGCACTGGGCCTCCCTTGGAAGCACAAGGGCCTGAGTTCAATCCCCGGTACCACCAACAAAAAGGAAATAATGAAAACTCAGATGATTTGTTCCACAAACCAAAAATATTCATATAAAAATGATTATAGTCTTGTAATATAAAACAAACTAATAAAGAAAACACAAAATATAAAGGAAAATAAACAATGTATCCTGCACTTACCTTTGACACCCTTCATGGCTGGTGTGAGGGAGAGGAGAGAGGAGGTTTATTGTGTACAAAGACCTTCACTGCCACGAACACAAGCCCTGCTATCTACAGTATTAGCTCAATGGAACCTTCTTTCTGCACCGCTTTAACAAGGAACTCATCCAATGATACTTGCTTCTGCCTCCTTGTGAGAATTTTGTGGGAATACGACATTGCAGGGTCATTACACAGAGTCATCGCACTGCTGCCGCCTCATTTGGGTGGTGTGTGCTACAAAACCTTGCAGTCTGTCACATTTTACACATCTCTGTCAGCTCACTTGAAAAGAGGGATTCTTCCACCTTTTTCTTGTCTGCTGCACATGAGATTGCCTCCAAAGTCTCTTACTACTGGGAGAGAGAGAGAGAAAAAGAAAGAGTGAGAGAGAGGGCAAGAGAGAGGGAGAAGCAGAAAATTAAAAGAAAGGAGAGAGGAAGAGAAAGAGGAGGAAACCATTGGCTCGCTGTGATTGTGTGACATCAGGCCTCATGTACTAGTATTACAAGACATTGATCAAGCTAAGATTTATTAGAAATGTTTGCTCATCTTGTGGAGCACTCAGAAATTACTGCACATTCAAGGTTCTGCTGTATGTTATTACAGCAGCTTGAAAGGACAAATACAGTAGGATTCAAACAGTATAGCACATTTACATGTCATTTGTTTTTTTTTAAATTACAGTGCTGGAATTGAACCCAGGGTCTTGTACATTCTAAGTAAGTGCTCTACTGCTGAGCTATGTTTTTGGCCTCTAATTATAGTTACAAACATATATACATATATTATATATTTTATATATTATAGTATATATATATTATATATGCATATATATAATATATATATTATTTGTCAAACACTTTAGGATGATCCTGGCACTGTGCTAATCACTTAAACATTACCTCAATTAATCCATAAATATATTACTGTTTATATTTTATAAAAAGATATCCTCCAGGGCTGGAGGGTTAGCTCAGTGGTTCTGGCGCCTGCCTCGCAAGCACAAGGTCCTGAGTTCGATCCCCGGTAACCACATACAAAGCTGGGCATGCAGACTCATGCCCACCAGCAATCAATACCACATACCACAGTGCCAGGTGTGGTGGCTCACGCCTGTCATCCCAGCACTCTGGAGGCAGAGGCAAGAAGACTGCTGAGTTCCAAGCTTGCCTGGGCTACATAGTGAGCTCAAGGCCAGCCTGAACTACAAAGCAAGACCCTGTCTCAAAAAAAAAAAAAGATGTCCTCCAGTTCACACATAACAGTACAGATTTGAACCCTAAAGGTCTGAGCTCCAGACTTCTCATACTTAACATAAACATCAAAAGAAAAGAACAAGAAAACATACTGCCAGGCCAGGGATTTAGTTCAAGTGGTATTGCACCTACCTTGGAAGCACAAGGGCCAGAGCCTGATCTCTGGTACCACCAAAAACAAAACAAAACAAACATACAAACAAAAACAAAAAGACTATCAGGGCACTCAGTTATCCTACACAATGAAATCACAGCTAAGTTTTATTTTCTACTTTTCTTTGATCTTATTTTACTTCTTTTTCTTTATTGCTTTGCTCAAAAAAAAAAAATTTCCATTCTCTTCTGTCCCCAGATCCCGATCATCTCTAATCTAATTTCTTTTTCTTTTTCTTTTTTTTTTGCTTTTTGGAGACAGGGTCTAGCTTTGTAGTTCAGGCTGGCCCTGAGCTCACTATGGTGCCCAGGCAAGCCACCGCGAACTCAGCAATCCTCCTGTCTCTGCCTCCCGAGTGCTGAGATTACAGGCGTGAGCCACCACGTCCGGCATTGTGGTATGCAGTTTTGATTGTTGGTGGGGTGTCTCCACGCCCAGCATTATATGTGGTAACCAGGGATGGAACTCAGGTCCTTGCGCTTGCGAGGCAGGCGCCGGAACCACTGAGCTAACCCTCCGGCCCTCTAATTTCTATGTGTATGAATTTTCCTACTCTAGAGATTTCAAACAAGTGGAATCATATGACCTATATCTTTTGGTATCTGAAGTTTTGCTTTTGGTTTGTATTTGAGACAGGGTATTGCTATGTAGCTCAGGTTGGCCTCAAACTCTTCATCCTTTTGCCTCAGCCTCCTGAGCGCTGGAATTACAGGAATGTGCCACCAATGCCTACCAGGTGTCTGGTATACTTTCTTTAGCAAAGGTTTCAAGGTTTATCCATGTTGTAGCACACGTTCATGGTTCATTCTTTTTTATAATTGAATAACATTCCATTTTATGAATATACCATATCTATTCATCTATTGATGGATGTATAGATTGTTTCTATCTCTTGGCTGCTGTAAATAATGATGCAACAGACATTCATGTACAGATATTGTCTGAGTTTCTCTTTTCAAATCTTTTGTGTCTGCACTTAATTGTGAAAGCATGAGGTCACAATGTAGTTTTTTATGTGGAATTACCATACTGTTATTTCACAGCTACTGGGCTGTTGTGCATCCTTGCCAACAATGTAACAGTTTCTCTACGTTCTTACATGTGTTATTTTTCTTCTTTTGTTTTATTTTGCAGTTCAAAAGATGGAACCCAGGGCCTTTAACAAGCACTCTATACCGAGTCTTCTTTCATTCATTTTCTTTATTATAGACATCCTAGTACATATGAAGTGATATCTCATTGTGGTTTTGACTTGTTTTTCCTAATGACCTATGTTGAACATTTTTTTACCTGCTTTTTAAATTTTTTTTTTTTAGACAGAGTCTCTCTTTGAAGTTCAGGCTGGCCCTGAGCTCACTATGTAGCCCAGGCAAGCCTCAAACTCAGCAATCCTCCTGCCTCTGCCTCCTGAGAGCTGGGATGACAGGCATGAGCCACCATGTCTGGCATTGTGGTATGTGGTACTGATTGCTGGTGGGTATGAGTCACCACACCCGGTGCTGTTGTCTGTCGTTACAGGATCAAACTCAGGACCTTGCACTTGCTAGGCAGGCGCCAGAATCACTGAGCTAAATCTCCAGCCCAATCTTTGTATTTTATTTAGTATTATTTATTTTTATTTGTTAGTACTGAGGATTCAATACAGGGCCTTTAAACTGAGCTACATCTCCAGCCTCTCATCTTTTTTTTTAAATTTTGAGATAGGCTCTCACTAGACACAAAGTTGCCTAGACTGGGTTTAAATTTTTGAACCTGCTGCCTCATCTCCCAGATTGCTGGGGTGATAGGTATGAACCACTGCAACAGGCTAAGGAGTTCTTTGCATATTCTAGATATGAACACTTATCCAATATGTCTCTTATGCTGGGCGTGGTGGCTCACACCTGTAATCCCAGCACTCGGGAGGCAGAGGCAGGAGGATTGCTGAGTTCCAGGCTTGCCTGGGCTACATAGTGAGCTCAGGGCCAGCTTGACCTACAAAGTGAGACCCTGTCTCAAAAAAAAAAAAAAAAAAAAACAGAACCAGACAAAACAGTATGTCTCTTACATACATATTCTCCTACTCTCGATATTATCTTTCACTTTCCTGGTAGTGTTCCTTAAGGCACATGTTTTCCATTTTGATCAAGTCCCATTTCTATTTTTAATGAGATAAAACGTTGAAAAGTATGTTTATGACAAATTTTATGAGACCAGCAAAACAGGAGGCACAGTTGCATAAGTACAAACTCACCATGCAAAACAGTAGTTCAAGCACCTAGAAAGAACGAATGCTCCAGGAGACTGAGAATGAAAGCGCCACTGTCGTCTCCACCGCTCAGGGCAGGGCTGGCTGCTCCTTTCTTTCCTGCAGCACTTTTCAGAGGAGCACAGCGACCGCCTGCTGAGCTGAGCCCTCAGAGCGGAGCTGCCTCTGAACCCAGGGTTTCCAGAGCTCCCAACACATCCTCATCTCCTCCAAACCCCTTAGCAGGATCATGACTGGGACTGTTGGAAAGCAGTGTGGAGAACATGGAAAAGAGATGAAGAGTGGAAAAGAGAAGTCCTTTCCTCCTGCAAACGACAGACCAAGACAGGAACAGGAGGACACAGCTTCAGGAAGGGCCGTATGGATCTAGGTTAGACAGCTGGCAGCACCTGACGATAAGGCAAGACAACTCCTTTAACACACAGGGCTTTTTAGGGCCCGTTCCTGCCTCACAGACTCACACTGTTTGGTGAGAAAGCTGAGAGGAAATGCTTTGTGATTGCGATCGTCCCTCCTCTGTCCTGTGTCCCATGGGGCACAGAATAAGCTCTCTCCCTCAGTGCGACAGCAGCGATGTGATGAGGACAAAGTGCTCTTCAGCAGAGCACTGAGGATCCCCGGAGAGAGAGCAGAGACACGGCACCCTAGAATATGTCAGGCTCAGAACACAACGCCCCTGACCATGACGGTAGATCAGAATATGCCTCGTGCAAATATAGTACATCATTGGTCTATTTTGATCTGGTTGTTCTGTGGAGAAACCACAGACACAAGAGTAGCTCTGAAAAGCTGTCTTTGAATAAAATAAAGCTACATTTCGAAGGAAAGCCTACATTAGTAAAGTATCTGTATTAGGCCGAGAGCTCCTCTTCCTAACGTCCTTCTACCTGGGAAACTTTGCTTATATAACAAGACAACCTTTATCTGCTGTATATGTCCTCCTCTCCTCCTCTCATAATTTGCGAGGCCATCCCACTCCCAAGATCCTACTCCTTCTTGTAAGCTCAGTTTCGACCATCTACCATTTGTCAAGTCTCATATTTTGTGAGATTCTCATTCACATATGTATAATTAAGTCTGCTATTTTTTTCTCCTGTTAATCTGTCTTATATCAATTTAGTCCAGATGAACCTAGCAGAAGCTGGGTTTGATGGTTTATAATCACATGTACCCTCAAAGCCTCCTGCTCTCAGAAGCAGGGTTTTCAGGCAGATGATTGGATTATTGGGTTTATAGCTGACTTCCTGTTGGGAGGTAGTGTCTGGTCAGAATGCAGGTAACTGGAGATATAATTTAGAAGGGTGTGTGTCCCTGCCGGCTCCTCCCTTCACACTACTTCACTGCTGCAATGAAGCTAGCAGCTTTTCCTCCCCTATATCCATGTGCCACACTGTACTGCTGCCTTGGAACCAACCACATGGATTGTGAAGTTGAAGGTATCAAGTATTTTGTCCCAGGTATGAGGAAAGTGACTAAGGCAGATTCTGGTAACAGAGAAGTAGGGTCATCATTGTGATAAATATGTGGTTCAGAAGCTTTTGGAGCTGGTACAAATGAGGAGTTTGGAAAGGTTTGAAGAAGCAGCCCTAAAATTCTGTAAATTCAGAGTTTAGAAGATCAGAGTATGAATTAGAAGACAAATGGTAAAGACCAGGCTCAGGAGTTTTCAGCTGAGAAGAAGGACTCCAGTGGCAGTTAGCCTCCAGGCCATGTATGTTACATGCTGGCAGAAAATTTGTGTATTTTGCAAAGACTGAGATTAATCTAGTGAAGGAAATTTCAAGGCAGCTCAACATTCAGGGTGTGGCATTGGTCCTTCTGACACTTTTTAGCTGTTTTTTGGGGGTTTTTTGTTTTTTTTTTTTGAGACAGGGTCTCGCTTTGTAGTTCAGGCTGGCTCTGAGCTCACTATGTAGCCCAGGCAAGCCTCGAACTCAGCAATCCTCCCGCCTCTGCCTCCCGAGTACTGGGATTACAGGCGTGAGCCACCACGCCCAGTTTTAGCTATGTTTATACTGAAAATCAAGAGCAAATAGCCTGAGTGAATTATATTAGAAGTTTTGTTTTGGCTAGGAAGGAAGCTGTGGTAAGGCTGGGGCCTATAAAATTTTGATCAAGGAGAGGTTCCTTGCTGAAAGATTAAAAAGAAGCCATTTGAGTCAGTCAGGATAGTGGGAAGGATCCCTTGAGGGTTTGTGTGGAAATAGCAAGATCTCATCCTTTGTCCTGCAAAAATAAGAGATTTTGCTCTGAAAAGAGAGCCCCGGGGCATCTTGCTTAAGCAAGGTCACCTAGGAAATTGTTTTACGAGATTTGGTTCATAGCATTCAGAGGCTTCTGCAGCTTTGATGTAAAAGGACCTAGCAACTGCTAGAGCTGGTGGCAGATCTTGATGTCAAACATATGGTGCTGGGTCTGTGGGCATGCTGAATATAAGAGTTGTGAGATCAGGAAGTCTTCTGCCAGATTTTAGGGGAAGGTCTGGCAGGCCAGGTGTGCTCTTGAGACAGCAGTGCATGAAATTGTGAGAGTGAAACCAGAGATGCGCTTGAGACAGCAGTGCATGAAATTGTGAGAGAGAAACCAGAGGTGCACTTGAGACAGCAGTGCATGAAATTGTGAGAGTGAAACCAGAGGGGCACTAGAGACCCCAGAAAGTTTGAGAAGCAGGATGTGGAATGTCTAAGGAAAGCCATAGGCATTGAGCAAAGCTGGCCCCAAAGAAAAGCCATGAGTTCTAACACCACTGGCCATACCCATAAGGGTGGGGCTTCCTAAACCTTTGGAGTTTATATTTTTGCCTCTAGCCCTAGATATGGAGCTATAGGATTTATTGTTTGCAGTGCTGGATTTCAGTCTTGCTTTCTACCCCTCTATTTCTCCCTTTTGGAATGAAAGTGTGTATCCGTACCATTCTATGTGGGAAGTGTTTAACTTTCTATTTTATTTTTACAGTGGCTTACAGCTCAGAATCTGCCTTAAATCTCAGAGGAGATTTTGAACTTGGACTTTTTTAGCAGAGCTAGACTTTGACCACTCTCAGAAAGGGACTAAATGCATTTTGTATAAAGAGATGTACATGAGTCTTTTGGACACCAGGGGCAGGATATTACGATTCATACCGTCTCCCCGAAGCCTCATGTGCTCAGGGGCAGTACTTTTTGGAAAGTGACTAGATTATGCAGCTGGTATGGCTGACATGCTGTTAGCAGGTGGAGTCTGGTCAGAAGAGGTGGGTTACTAGTTCATGGCCTGGAAAGGTGAGTCTGCCTTCCCAGCTCTTCCCTTTGCTCAACACCACTGTGAGGGAAGCAGATTTTCCTCCCTCATGACCCTCTGCCATGCTGTCCTGCTGTGGAATCAGCCAGCCATGGACTGTAAACATGAGCCAAAATAAACCTCTTCTCCTTTATGTTACATGTGTCAGCTATTTTGTCCCAGCTACAAAGAAAAAGTGACTAAGACACTGAGCGTGGTGGCACACAGCTATGTTAGCTACTTAGGAGGCTAAGGCAGGAAGACTGCAAATTCAAGCCCAGACTGGGCAATTTAGAGAGACCCTGTCTCACATTTTTAAAAGTGTGTGTGTGTGTGTGTGTGTGTGTGTGTGTGTGTGTGTGTGTGTAGGGGACCAGGAGCTAGGGAAGCAGCTAACATCTGGAGTGCTTGCCTAATCGATGAGGTCCTAGGTTCAGTCCTCAGAACTGGAAAAACAGGACCTAGCAGAGTAAAAGGGGAAAGTCATTTTTCTTTCACCTATAAATGTTAGAAAGAGCCAGCATGGTGGCTCATGCCTGTAATCCCAGCACTCGGGAGGCAGAGACAGGAGGATTGCTGAGTTCAAGGCTTGCCTGGGCTCCATAGTGAGCTCAGAGCCAGCCTGAACTACAAAGCGAGACCCTGTCTCAAAAAAAAAAAAAAAAAGTTAGAAAGAGACGGAGCCTGAGAGCTTGCCATTTCTTTTAGTCAAAGTACAGACGTTTAGGGACTCACCAAATAATAGCTTTCCCCTCACCCAAATTCTGAAGCAATTGAGAAATAGGACAGGAAAAAAACCAAAAGGCAGGAATCAAAGTATCAGTTTTATTAGTAAGAGTGAGACTGGAGCATTTGTTCAGATGTGAAGCCCCAGGCGTTTGCTTCCATGGTTCCCAGTATAAACTGACTACCTGCTCCAGGCAGGGCTGGGGAAACCACAGCAGCCTCTTCTACGGCACTGAAGAACTGTCCACTTTATCCACGCTGGCTCCCGAGCTGAGCATGCTAACCTCATCCTTCCACTAGGCTTCTACTCTACTGATATTCCCTTTTTTTTTTGAGACAGGGTCTCGCTTTGTAGTTCCAGCTGGCCCTGAGCTCACTATGTAGTCCAGGCAAGCCTCAAACTCAGTAATCCTCCTGCCTCTGCCTCCCGAGTGCTGGGATTACAGGCGTGAGCCACCATGCCTGGCACTGTGGTACGTGGTACTGATGGCTGGTGGGTATGCATCACCATACCTGGTATTATTGTATGTGGTTACTGGGGATTGAACCAGGGACCTTGAGTTTGCTAGGCAGGTTCCGGAACCACTGAACTAAAATCTCCTGCCCTGATACTCGTATTTTAATGGGCATCTGAGTCACCTAGTGGGAGATCAGGTTTCTTGCTCATCAGTGGAGCCTTCCCTGGGCTGCCCCCTGGCCTAGTAGGTCTGGATTGGGGCCTAGAGGATTAAAAAAAAAAAAAAAATCCCCTGGTGATGATTGTCTAGGGACTACACTTTGAGAATTGCTGCCCAAAGGGAATCCCTATACTTGGAAGGAAGAATAAATATTCTCCTTGAAAACCAAGGCCTGTTAGGTCGCCAGTAAGCAGCTTGACTCAAACTGGAATACAAAGAAGATTTTCCATGGTCCCAGTTTGTTGGGAGGCTGAGGCAAGAGTGCTGTCCAACCTGGGAATTTTCGGCCAGCCTGGGCAGCACAGTGGGACGCTTGTCTCCTCCTTCTCTCCACTCTCCCCGCCTCCTGTGCTGGGGATCAAACCCAGGGCTTTACACATGCTAGGCAAGTGCTCCTCCACATATTAATACTCCAACCCTCTTAAAAAGTAAAAGAGAGAAAAGTGAGTGGTTGATATAAATAAATGGAAACTGAAGCGTGACTAGACTAAGAGGCCATTGATTTCTTCAGGCCTCTATCCTTTTCTGTCTCTCAGCTCTCTGAGCTGCCTCTGTGGCTTTAGTCTTAGATACCACGGTTCCATTTCCATTCTATCCTCTAAATCAGTTTCTTCGACTTCAGCCTGAATCACTTACAGGGCTTGTTAAAAACAGATTGACAGGGACTGGGGATTTAGCTCAGCGGTTCCAGTGCCTGCCTTGCCAGCACAAGGTCCTGACTTTGATCCCCAGTAACTACATACAACAATGCCAGCTGTGGTGACTCACACCCACCAGCAATTAGTGCCACACAGCACAATGCAGACCATGATGGCTCATGCCTGTAATCCTAACACTCAGGAGGCAGAGGCAGGAAGATTGCTGTGAGTTTGAGGCTTGCCTGGGCTACATAGTGAGCTCAGGGCCAGCCTGAACTACAAAGTGAGACCCTGTCTCAAAAAAAAAAAAAAAAAAAGATTGCTAGTCCCCACTCCTAGAGTTTCTGATTCAGTAAATCTGGGGTGACATTAGACAAATGGCATTTCTAGGAAATTTCCGGGTGGTCTGAGGCCACATTTTGAGAATAATTGTTCTAGAGGATTGGTAAAGAAAAGAAATGGAGAGTCTCTCTTACCTGTTTTTTTCTCATATCCAAAGAAAACGGAAAAAAAAAAAGCACACTAATACAAAAAGCTAAGACCTAGAATTGAGTTTCTCTGGTTTGAATTGGCCTCCTGGTCATCTCCTGAAGCAGGAACTGCTGTGATGTTTTTGGCCAGGCTTGGGACCTGAAGTTCTGTGAGTTTGCCAGGTGTAGCAGGAGAAGCAGGGGAGAGAACCTCACTTGAGCTATTTTGGAGTGAAAATCAGTAAGGAAACATCACGTGAAAGTGCTGGAATGGGAAATAGATTCTGGGCAGGTAGAAACAATAGATGTTCTTTGCTGTTTGTTTTATAGATTAAGGAACAAAGAATTTTCTTCCCTCCCTTTCTCCCTTTCTCCCTTCCTTCTTCCTTCCTTCCTTTCTTTCTGGAGATTGAACCCACAGCATTCGCACTAAGTTCCATTCCCCGTCATTTTAAAAATGTTTTTTGTTTTGAAACAAGGTCTTGCTAAGTTGCTAAACTGTCCAGCATGGGCCCACACTTGAGATCCTCCAACCTTGGCCTCCCCAAGTCCTGGAATTACATGTATGTGCTCCTGAACCCCACTTGTTTTTTTGGAGGCATGGTCTTGCTATGTCAGCTGGGTTTCCCTCAAAATCCTGGCTCAAACTGTCCTCTTCCTTAGCCTCCCATGTAGCTGGGACTACATACCACTAAGAAAAATATTTAGTGGCTAAGTTTTGCAGAAGACAATTGGACACAATAGAGTATATGTGGGCCATTTATATACTTATTTCAATGGTGTTAGGGATTGACTCCAGGCCCCAAGCACGCTCTCACCAATCTGTGGCCCTGGCCCACATGCAACATCTTGATCTAGTCCAGTGCCTGACTCATAGGAGTCATTTAGTAAATATTTTTCCACTTCCCATACACAGAGCCCAAGCTCTCACCTCAGCACTGGCAGCAGGTGACAGCAAGGAAAGGGCACTGGCTGGACCACTGGGTGAGATCTCTACGGCTAAGAGTCGGCACTAAGAGAGGGAACTGTGGGCTGGAAGAATGGGCTGCAGGGTCTGGCTGAGCTCTCTGGACTGTACAGCCTCTGCCAGTGACCCTCACATCTGTGCCCTTCCGGACTGTGTGCCTAAGGCCACACTAGAGAGGAGGAAGGTAGGGATAGGCGAAAGGAAGGAGAGATTTTCCTCCAGGCCCCCAGGTCTCCCAGACCTGAGTGAAGGGGAATTTCAGTCTCCAAATGCTTGGTGGGACCCGCCCAGATCCATGGAACTGGCTGAAATTCCTTGGAGACAGCAGGACCGAGGGGACCCCTCACTGCTCTTCCGGATGTCCTCCCTTGGCTTCTTGCTCTTTGATCTTTCACTTCTTTTGTTTCTCTTTCAATCTCTAGTTTAGCCTTTCTGTCTCTGTTTCAGTTTTTCTGTATTTCTTTCTCAGTTGTCTAAGGTTCTTTCTCAATTTTACTCATGTTTGCCTCAAAAACAAGCTGGGGGGTTCCCTGGAAAATTTTTCTTCTCATTATTAAAACACAAAGCAAACAACAACAACAAAACTTCCAGAGGCTTCACTTACTCACAAATGCATGAGTCTAAAAGACAGTGTAATAAGTTAGATTCATACATTTATACCACACACAAAAATAGATCTCAGACAGATTAGAGAGTTAAATATATAAAAGCCAAATCACAGAAAAACTGGCAGAAAATCGAATTCACTCCTTATCAGATCTTTGGAGGAATGGTAAGCTGTAAAGCTTTGAGGCAAAAGAAGAAATCACAAAGGAAAAAAAATGGACAGATTTTATTACATGAAAATATGAAGCTTCTGTACAAAGAAAAATAAGGTAAAGAGAAAAAAATGAGCTGGAAAAAGTTTGCAGTGAGGATTCAAAGACTCAATATCTAAATTATGTAAAGTTCCTAAGAGAGATGAAAGATTGAGTAAACAATCACCTTCCATTCCATAAATTAAAATATAGCAATAAGCCAAGATAAAGAAGAGTCCTGGAAATGTGCAAATTAAAATATTAATAAGAATGATCTCTCTGCTGTTATATTAGCAAGAACTAAAATAATGATAATACACACTTTGCTGGTTAGGTAAAATTTATACAACACTTTTGGAATGCTATGTGGTAATGATTATCAAGAAATTTAAAACTATTTGTGCCTTTGTCCTTAATTCCATTCCAAGGAATTTACCCTAAGGCAGCAGATTTTAAAATGTGCTCTTTGCAATTCCAGAAATTCACCTGAGTTGTCTGTGCACCTACTAGGAAGGGTAGATAAGGACCAGGATTTGGGGCTGTAAGTAAAAGAAACTAGTAGTGATGCTTATCGATTTGATTGGCTTGGGAGTTACCCAGGGGGTAACTGAAGCATTCTTCGTGCATGTCTGGGTGGGTAAGGCAGGTGTGACCCTGGGTCTCCATCTGTAGCCCATGACCCTTTCCTCTCTGGTACTATTCCCTTCTCCCCAACCACCATGAACTAAGGATCTTTGCCTGTCATGAACTTCCGCCATGAGGTTTCTGCCTTGGAGCTCAGCAATCATGGACTTCTTTTCCTGAAACCATGAGCCAAAACCCTTTTTTCCTTATGTAGGGGTGTTGCGTATTGTGTCCTTGTCATGGGAAAGCTACCATACGAACTACTCTTGACTATCTTCACCAGTAAGACAATGTACCAGGAAAATTCAGAGGCTTGTGGAATCAAAAGGAAGCTGGAGAACCAGATTCTGAAAGCAGAGAGGAAAAAAAGAAATCCAGAGGGCTGGGCGGCAGGCAACGCACCCCAGGGCACAGAGCAAGAGCAGCGGGGTGCCTGTGCCTCCGCTGCTGAGAAGATGGCCACCTCCAGCTGCTCCCACAGTATTACCCGCCTGAGATGCAGCGTAGGAAAGAAAGACTGTGGACCCCACATCACGTGCCTCAGGCTTGCAAAAAGGCAGGAGATGGCATTGAAGAATCTGGGCCTTTGCTTCCTAGGGGGACGTGGGAACTATCTCCCAAGTGTGCGCACCTCTGGGGCACCCCCAGAGTGGAAGACACGGGTGCTAACTGCACGATGATATGGGGGCTGGAAAGCTTCAGTGCAGGAGGTATTTTCTACTGGGTGATATTTAGGGCTGCTGACCGCATCGAGCTCCAACTGTGCCCTCATCCTTCACTGAACCCTAGGGACCCCACTTCATTGGGCTTTTCCAAACAGGGCTTCCAGGCCAACGTGTAGTGTGCAAGAAGACTCGGGCAGCTTTAACACACTTCAGAAGCCCTTGCAACAACACCAGGAAGACTAGGTCTATTTGTTTGCTGCAGTGCTAGGGATTGAACCCAGGGCCTTCACACATGCTGCGTGTGGCCTCTACCATCTCCCACTCCAGAAAGAAGGTCTACTAGACGTTCTTGGCTCTTTTGTTCCTTGCTTGTCTCCAAACAACGAACTTAGAAAGGTACTTCTTCTTCCTAATCTCCCTTCAAGATGGGGTGACCATGTTTGTAACATGGGTCTGGGTAAAATATAAAACTGTTCACTGGAGGAGATTCAGGGGTGATAAAAACAAATGAGAGAGATTCGACTAGTATCACGTCTTCCTCTTTTCAGCTTTGAATGCTGCTGTTGGGACTGGAGACAGCATAAACTTGAACAAAAGGACAAGAGGACCAAAGTCAGACCCCATCCACATATGAATATTTTACTATATGAGAAAAATAACTCTCTATTGTAAAAGACTTTTAGACGGCCAGAGATTTAGCTCAGTGGTTCCAGCTCCTGCTTTGCAATGAGTTCGATCCTTGGTAACAACCTACAATGCTGGGCATGGTGACTCATGCCCACCAGCAATTAATACCACATACCACAGTGCCGGGCATGATGGCTCATGCCTGTAATCCCAGCACTCGGGAGGCAGAGACAGGAGGATTGCTGAGTATAAGGCTTGCCTGGGCTACATAGTGAGCTCAGAGCCAGCCTGAACTACAAAGTGAGACCCTGTCTCAAAAAAAAAAAAGCCTTTTAGAGTATTCTGTTTCTCATAGATAAAATCATTACTTATTAATAAAACCCTTAGAGAACACTTCAAAAGAAGAAAGTAAAATTGTATATTGACATGTTGTTCATCATAGAATTTTCTAAACTAGTTTAAAAAAAAAACCAAAATCCTAAATCTAGATATGTAAGTATGGGAAATTGAAGAACTCTTACACCTAAATTAAACTGGATAATTATGGAATCCTTTCTTTTCTCTCCCTCCCTCTCTCTTTCTTTCTTCCTTTTTTATTAAAAGATAAATTCTGCCGGGCGTGGTGGCTCACGCCTGTCATCCCAGCACTCAGGAGGCAGAAGCAGGAGGATTGCTGAGTTCAAGGCTTGCCTGGGCTACATAGTGAGTTCAGGGCCAGCCTGAACTGCAAAGCGAGACCCTGTCTCAAAATAAAAAAAAAATAAAATAAATAAAAATTTAAAAGACAAGTTCTCACTGTGTTGTTGCCCAAACTTCCACAAACCCCTGAGCTCAAGTGTCTCTTCTGCCTCAGCCTCCCAAATGCAGACTTCCACTGTACCCTGAAGCCTTTCTATACGTGAGACATAACAACATTTAAAACCCTAAAGTGCAGAATTGCATCTCTGTTACTGTACTCTACATAAAAACCCGACCACCTGCCATGACAATGATCACCTGTTAAGAACAGAATTGCCCACATCTGCAGCACGGAGCGGCCTGAACAAACATACGACCCTACCTGACCCCAAACACAGCACAGAACTGACGGGCACAGTGGGTGACTGATGTACAACAGCCAACATCTTTAAAAAGCTTTGCTGCAAAACATGCAGATGTCCTGGGTCAGGAGGTTTATAACGGAACTGGAGAGTACCCAGAGAGGCAGCAAGTCACAGGAGGAGCCTGAGAGGCACAGCTCCTGGGGTCGAATAAGGGTTTGAGGGGCTGGGAAATACATATCTAGGAAGCAGAAAATAGTAGGCTGAGAGTAGATGGAAGGAAGTCACTGGGCTAAATGAGAGAGAGCAGACA
The DNA here is from genome assembly GCA_004025085.1 of Thryonomys swinderianus. NCBI lineage: Eukaryota > Metazoa > Chordata > Mammalia > Rodentia > Thryonomyidae > Thryonomys > Thryonomys swinderianus. Next base: position 17,603 of record PVIC010009604.1, read on the forward strand.
GGTGTGGCTGGTGTTAGGACGGTCAAGCATTCGCTTCTAAGGTCTGGAGAGCTGCCTCCGACCCGAACGGCTCTCTAGACCCAGCCTTCCCGGCCCAGAGGGGGCTCCAGACCCTATTGCTAAACTGCTCTTTTCCCTTTTTCTCTAACTGGTTTCATTTAGACCCTGTAGTCAGTGTTGCTACCCAGTGATAGCAACAGTTATAACAATGTAGGTGTGAATACAACCCTGTAAAAATTCTCTTCGCATCCAGACAGGAAAGGGTCAGGAAGAAATGAAAACAACCGTTAGAAAAGGGAGTTAGTGGGTGACATTTCTTTCGCGGAGGCAATCACTGAGCTACAGGCCCACCCTCCAGGTGAAGGCTCAGAGATGATGCATAAAAATATGAGTT
>PVIC010009604.1:18096-45317 GCA_004025085.1 Thryonomys swinderianus
GTTAGCTCAGTGGTTCCGGCGCCTGCCTCGCAAGCATAAGGACCTGAGTTCGATCCCCGGTTACCACATATAATGCTGGGCGTGGTGGCTCACGCCTGTAATCCCAGCACTCGGGAGGCAGAGACGGGAGGATTGCTGAGTTCGCGGCGGCTTGCCTGGGCACCATAGTGAGCTCAGGGCCAGCCTGAACTACAAAGCGGGACCCTGTCTCCAAAAAGCAAAAAAAAAAAAAAAAAAAAAAAAAAATGAGTTTCTGAAGTCCTTATTACATTGCAGTAGGAAAAACAGAGAAGCCACTTAAACCCCAGAATATGGCTAAATAAGTTATGATATATCCATAAAGTGGGGTGCTGAGCAACATTAAAGATCGTACTGTGAAGGATACGGGTTGATACGCAGAATGTTCCTAATTTTCCACTAAGCAAACAACAACCACCTCTATAAAAACAGAGACCCCGAACCCAAAACTCTAACAAGACAGTAACTACCTGTGATGCTCCCTGCTCCTTTTTAAGTGCAAAAGCAATGCTTGCTATTCTAGGAAGGAGACGCTCAAACATGTTGATTTAGAGTGGATGTTCTTGGGTTAGGAGACAAAGATGACTAAATGTTTGTGGTTTTCCCTTTTTACTTTTCTGTTCATTATGTGTTTCTGTACCCTGAGTATCTTCTTCATGTAGTTAAAGAAGTGGAGAGAAAAAGGATTTTTCTCACCTTTAAATTGTTTGAGGGAAAAATGGGCTAGCTGGAGAACAGGAGACAGGGACACAGGTCCCGGCCCAATAGGAAGGAGACCAAGGGTCTGGGCGGTGGGAGCCCCGGGGACAAAAAGGAGGTGAGATGTGTGATGTTCACGTGCCCGCTCCCCAAGACGGGGAGAGAATCACCACGGACTGCAAATGGATTAATAAAAGAAAACCTGAGGCAATTTTTTTTTAAAAGGAAAAGAGACAAAAACCAGGCTGGCTGAATGTGTGTGAGGAAACCACCGACCGAGACTGAGTGCCAACGCCCACGGGCTCCTGCGCCCGGGGAGACCAGGGGAACCAAGACTCAGAGCAAGCGCCACCTGAGCGCGCCACTGCGAGGACAGAGGACAGTGAGAGACTGCGCAGAGGGGCCGGGGAGCTGCAGGCTGGCTGCGCGCGTCCGGCCCCCCACGCCCGGCCGGCTCCGCCCTTACCATGGGCCTGCGCAGCGCGGGCCAGTGCGCAGGCACCCCGGGCCCGGGCCACACACGGGCTGTGCCCACAGAGGTCGGAGCTGCGAGCCGAGCTGGAAAGCAGCGCAGGGAGAGCGGGTCACGCGCGCCTTCTGGAAGACTCACTCTTCACCCCATCCAGGGCGGGGTCCTTTTTTTTTTCTTTTTGAGACAAGGTCTTGCTTTGTATTTCAGGCTGTTCCTGAGCTCACTATGTAGCCCAGGCAAGCAGCCGCGAACTCAGCAATCCTCCTGCCTCTGCCTCCCGAGTGCTGGGACTACAGGCGTGAGCCACCACGCCAGGCTACCCAGGCCGCCCTGGTTTTATTTTAAAAGGACAGAAACACAAAGAAATTATAGTGACGCTGGGGAAATAACAGAAATGGGAGTCAGTGGTGCCAGAGTCAATCTAGTATGACAAAGTCCTCTTGTTTCTGTCTCAATTTTCCTGTTGCTGACATGGGATAATAAGTCCATTCCAATGAGTAGCTTTGAGTCTTACTAATGAAGGCAAAAAATGATGCAAGAACCGGGTGTGGTACCCGTAATCCCAGCACCCGCAGAGGCTGAGGCAGGAGGATCAAAATTTCCTTCCTAGCCTGAAAACAGCACCTTGGCAAGACCCTGTCTCAAAATAAAAAAATACCAAAGGGCTGGAGATATAATCCAGAATAGTTCAGGCCGAAGGCACTGGGTTCAATCTCCAATACTGGAAGAAACAAAGGAAAGAAAAGAGAAAAGAAAGGGCATATGGAAGCTACTTTGTAAATTCTGAAGGACTACGCTGCTGCTGGGCCCTGTTCATCAGATGTATATTTTTCAGGACTTAATATTTCCATCCTCTTTATACATTATGTCTATATACTTCTACCTGACCACTGTCTACTTCCTAAGGCCTATAGTGGAAGAGTGCAGTGAAATTATGATTGAGGAGTAGAAAGAAACTCAGCCAAAGAGAGTATAAACCTGCAAACAGCAAAGAGACTGAGTTCTGAATTTAGTTGTGAGTTTCATACCAGAGAAGGTGTAGAAGGAGCCACGGTCTGATATTCTGGGGATTTTCCCTCTATTGAGTTGACTGGTACACTTTAGGAATATATCATGATCTTATTGCTCATTGAGAATTTGCAGCTGAACATGATATACCTTGATTCTCATTTTTTCCCATTCCCCTGCCTTTTCTTCAACCCCCACCACTTTCCACTTTTTCCTTTTTGCCATCAATACATTTTTGCCTTTTTTACTTTCCCCTGCTCCCCCTTCACCTTTCTCTTTGAGTATTTTCTGTCTATTTTTCAATACCTATCATACATTTTGGAATTCATTTACACCTTCAGTTTTTCACACTAGAGACACAATATGGCATTTACACATCTGTGTCCTATTTATTTTACTTATGAGTATGGCCTCAAGGTGCATCCATTTAGCAATAAATGTCTCTAATTTATTATTCTTATAACTTTTTTTTTTTTGCAGTACCAGGGATTGAACTCGGGTCCTTGAGCTTCCAAGGTAGGTGCAGTACCACTTGAGCTAAATCCCCAGCCCTCTAATTTACTATTCTTTATGGTTGAGTAATATTCCATTTTATTTTTTAAAAGCCCACATCTTTATCCAGTCTCCAGTTGGTGGACGTTTAGGCTGTTTCCAAAAAACACGGTTATACATATGTCACTGTAGTATGATGCTTTTAATTCTTTCATGAATGTACCCAGCAGGAAATAGCAGGGTTAAATGGGACCTCTGATCCTAACTTTTTGAGGAATCTCCACACTGATCTCCATAGTGGTTGCACCAGTCTACATTCCCACCAACAGTGGAGAAGTTTTCCTTTCTTCCCAAAGCCCTGCCAGAATTTATTGTTGGTGGATTTCTTGATAGCAGCCATTCTTTGTGGAGTGAGATGCAATCTCAGTGTTGTTTTCATCTGCAGCTCTTGAATAAACAATGATGTTGAACATTTTTTTCAATTTTTTTGCTGCTTTTACTTCTCCATTTCAAAAATGTCTGTTCATTTCAGGTCCCCACTTTCAAACTGGGTCTTTAAATTTAGAGGGCTGATTTTTTTTTTTTTTTTTTGCTTTTTGGAGACAGGGTCTCGCTCTGTAGTTCAGGCTGGCCCTGAGCTCACCATGGTGCCCAGGCAAGCCGCCGCGAACTCAGCAATCCTCCCGTCTCTGCCTCCCGAGTGCTAGGATTACAGGCGTGAGCCACCACGCCCAGCATTATATGTGGTAACCGGGGATCGAACTCAGGTCCTTATGCTTGCGAGGCAGGCGCCGGAACCACTGAGCTAACCCTCCGGCCCTAGGGGGCTGATTTTTAAAAGTTCTTTATATAGTCTAACTAACAGAAAAAATACACAATTGGAATCTCATCTATTAAAAAGTTTCTGCACAACCAGAGAAACTAACAGAGCAAAAAGTCAACCTACGATGGGGAAAATATTTTCCCAGCTTTTTCTCAGACACAATCAGATATTCTGCACTCATGATTGGAAAAGATTAGCACAGAGGGAAAGTTAAGCAGGCTAAAAGCACCCACAGTGGCAATGCAGTATTTTCTAAGTCTACGTTGCTGGATTATCAGTAGTTGTTTACATAGTAACTCTCATGTGTTTTGCTGTATTTACATGCCATATGTACGATTAGTTCATGAATGTGTTTTTATTTAGAACATCCTATCAAAAGACATTTCTTTTTTTTTTTTTGAGACAGGGTCTCACTTTATAGTTCAGGCTGGCTCTGAGCTCACTATGTAGTCCAGGCAAGCCTTGAACTCAGCAATCCTCCTGTCTCTGCCTCCTGAGTGCTGGGATTACAGGTGTGAGCCACCATGCCCGGCCAAAAGACATTTCTTAAAGAAAAAAATAGAAATTGTTTTATACTTTGGGCGTGTGATACATCCCTATATCCTGGCTGTTTGGTAGACTGAATCAGGAGAATCACAAATTCTAGGCTAGTCTGGGCAACTTAAGGAGACCCTATCTCAAAATGAAAAACCAGAGATGTAGCATGGTGGCAGAGCGTTCCTGGGTTCAACCCCTAGTACTAAAACAAAAAAGCATTTGTTATATATTTCCCTGAATATACTCTAATTTAAAAAATTACACACTTAGGAAACTTCACTCTTACTTTCTCTTTTAAATTTTGGTGGGTTTTAGGTGTTACTAGGGATCAAACTCAAGACCTTCATTCACACTGAGCTACATCCCTAGGCCCTCCTTTTTAAAAAAATAATTTTGTTTTGACAGTCTCACCAAGTTGCTAAGTTTCTCAGGCTGGGCTTGAACTTTTGGTTGTCCTGCCTCAGCTTCCTACAGTACTGGGATTAGAGGCATCGGTCCCATGCCTGGCCATCCACTCACCTTGTCTGATGAAACTCTTAGGGAGCCATCATGGAGTGCCCACATTGATAAGGATCCTAGATATCACTAAGGTCAGTTTCCTCCATAGATGCCCTCATGGAAAGGGAGGGAGAGAAAAGGGACCAGACCTGCTCAGGATGCTGCACCCTGGGAAGGACAGGGTGGGCCCCCCTGGGCTCCAGTCCAGTGCCCTTGGGTCCTCTTCACCTACACCCTCTTCCTGCATATCCCCGCTCCATCCTGCATTGCCCCTCAGTCTGGTTCTATGTCCCTCTCCCAAACCCCTTCAGAATTTCTTCTGATGTCTTTCCCCTGAAAGACACGGCCATGATTCTGGTAGTGGGAGAGAACAGTAAGTATGGAGGCAGAGTTTAACAGACCTTCTCCTAACAAGTACGTGGTAGATGAGCCTTGCACAAATTACCCAGGATGTAGTTGGGCATGGGGGTGCCTCCCCGGAACCCCAGTACTAGGGAAGGCAGGATCACAAGTCTACAATTTAGCAAGACCTCACCTCAAAAGAAATTTACAAAGGGATGGAATGTAGCTCAGGCCAAAGGCCCTGTGTTCAGTCCCTCTACCCCCACCCCATTCCCCTGCCCAGGATACGCAGAAGCAGCCAGAGGGGAGGAAGGATTTGGAGGGCTTAGAATATCTAGCAGCATGAAGCCTCCGGGGTGTGGATGTGCCCCGGATGAAAGGACTGTGCTGCAGAAGTGGCCCACGGGCCCCACTGAAGCAACCCCGAGAGGGAGGCCACTCACCGAGGCGTCCGCCTGGGAGACAGCTGCTCATGATGCTCCCTGGGGTCCCATAGAGTCACCGAGGGCCCCAAGGAAAGCTATGGTGGTCAGAGACTGCAGGGCAATATGGCGGAAGCCTAGAAGGAGGCCCTGGGCAGACGGGGATGAGCCTCTGTCACCCACAGAGTAGCTGAGCTGCGCGACTCGGACAGTGAGGATGACGGGCACTGCCCATCTGGAGGTTAGCTCCAGGGCGGACCACTTGGGACTCCATAGACTAGCAGTGGCGTTGCCAGCTGACAGGGGCTCGAGTCCCCGGGCTCGCGTGACATTGGGCTATTCCAAGTCAGTCTGCCGCTCTGGGCTGCAGTTTCCTCATCTACAAGATTATCTTCCTAATGATTGTCCTGCTGTGAGAACGAGGAAATTTAGGTTCTGAGGTCAGACGAACTTGGTTTCTAGCCCAGTTCTTCCCCAAGGAATTCAGAGTTCAGAGAAGGACACAGACACATAAACAAAGATTTACATTAGACACTGGCACAAAGGCAACAAGCTTGCTGCTTGTCCCAGCCGTCGCTGAGCATGGGGATTGAGGGCAAGGCCCGGACTCCAGTGTAGACACATGCCGGGCAGAGAGTCACATGAATAATTAACTCGAGGGCGAATCATAACTATGACGGTGCCATGAAGAAAAAATAAAGGATGCTCTGGGAGTTGGAAACAGATTGCAACATGACGTGGGAGGCATGGAGAAGATTTTGGATAGTCCCCAAAGAATAACAGGAAATCACCAAAGTGAAAGAGTGGTGGTAATTGCTGTTGTGAGGGAAGGCAGATTGGAAGAAGGCCACCCGGAGACCTGGAGGCCGGCTGGGAGGCTCTTCCGGTAGTCCAGATAATCCCGATAATCCTGACAAGGACCAGAAACAACATGGATTAGGCTGGTGGAGAGACTTGACCAATGGTGTGCAACTATCAGGACTCAGTGATGGATCTAATGTGAAAAAGAAAGGAAAACGGCAACGTTAAAGATTCCTCTGTGGGGGGCCGGAGGGTTGGCTCAGTGGTTCCGGCGCCTGCCTCGCAAGCGCAAAGTCCTGAGTTTGATCCCCGGTCACCACATATAATGCTGGGCGTGGAGACTCACGCCCACCAACAATCAAGACCGCATACCACAGTGCCGGACGTTGGTGGCTCACGCCTGTAATCCCAGCACTCGGGAGGCAGAGACAGGAGGATTGCTGAGTTCACGGCGGCTTGCCTGGGCACCATAGTGAGCTCAGGGCCAGCCTGAACTATAAAGCAAGACCCTGTCTCAAAAAAAAAAAAAGATTCCTCTGTGGCCAGAAAGAGACAAAGGAGGGTCTTGGTGTTTCCTGAGATCAGGGTATTAAACGTAGAGAGCATGGAGCAATTTTAGAGTTTAACTTGGGACAGGCTGACTCGGGTTTTTTGTTCTGCTTTTTTTTTTTCCCCCTGTATCAGGGATCCAACTCGGGACCTTGCACTTACAGGGCAAGGGTCAGAACCACAGAGTTAAATCCTGGGTCCCAGGTTTTTAAATTATAGTAGGTGTATTTTTTTTAAAAAATTGATTTTATTGGTACATTTTACATACACATCATGATCACAATCAATATTGAGAATTTGTACTAGTACATGACACAACTTTATTCTCATTTTTTCCATTTCCCTGCCTACCCTACAATCCTCAGCCTCCTATATACATAAGCTTTCCTTGTTTTTTAACTATCAAATATATTCTTTCCCTTCTTTACTTACCCTTACTCCCTTTCCCCTTTGAATATTTTCTATTTCACAGTATCTATCCTACATTGTAGAACTCATTTATATCTTGAGTATCTCATACCAGAGAAAAGATATGGTATTAGTATATCCTTAAGGTAGGTTCATTTGAGTATAAATGACTCAAATTTATCAGTCTTTATGGTTGAGTAATACTCCATTTTATATTAAAAATACACATCTTTATCCATTCTCCTGTTGATGGGCATTTGGGTTATTTCCAAGAATTAACTATTACAAACTGAGCTGCTATAAACATGGGTGAACATATGTTGCTGTGATAGTAATCTTAATTCTTTTGTGTATACACCTACTGGGGGAATAGCAGGCTCAAATGGGATCTCCAATCCTAATTTTTTGTTTTTTGAGACAGGGTCTCACTTTGTAGTTTAGGCTGGTTCTGAGCACGTTATGTTGCCCAGGCAAGTCTTGAACTCAGCAATCCTCCTGCCTCTGCTTCCGGAGTCCTGGGAGTACAGGTGTGAGCCACCACACCCAACTTTGTGGTATGTGGTGCTGATTGCTGCTGGGTGAGTCACTATGCCCAGTACTGTTGATGTGGTTACCTGGGATTGAACCAGGGACCTTGAGCTTGCTAGGCAGGTGCCAGAACCTTGAGCTAAATCTCTGGCCCTCTGGTCCTAGTTTTTTTAGGAATCTCCACACTGATCTCCACAGTGGTTGCACCAGTCAGTAGCTGTATTTTAGTTTGCACTGGTCTGGGAAGACTGATTTTCCTCAGAAACTGGGAAATTACATAGGGCTGGGGATGTGGCTCCATGTTACTACACCTGCCTAGAAAGTACAACATCCTGAGTTTAATCCCTAGTATTGCAAAAGTTAAAAAAAATGATATTGGAAAATTAGTTGGGATCCTTTTGTCAAAGAGAGGATTGGGCTTTGGAGATAACTCTAGGAAACTACAGTAGACAGAGCCAGACTGGCCCTAAAACATAGCAAGGTCTAAGTAGACACAGGTTTAAGAATGGCATCCACCAGTTTCAGTGCCCCTTTAACTGATAGCACGTGACTTGTTTTGTTTTGGTACCAGGGATCAGACTCAGGACCTTGTGCTTGCAGTCATGGCAGTGCTAAGCTAAAGTCCTGGCTCTTTTTGTTTGTTTTTGTTTTTTGAAGTAGAGTCTTGCTTTGTACTTCAGAGTGACCCTGAACTCACTCTATAGCCCAGGCTGGCCTGGGACTTGGGGCAATCCTCCTGCCTCTGCCTCCTGAGTGCTGGGATTACAGGCTGGTTTTGTTTTTGTCTTGCTTTGTGTTAGACTTGCCTTGAATTCATAACAATCCTCGATCTTCACAACTGCAGGCTTGCGCCACCACCCCAGGTTCCTCCATGTGACTTTGGGTAAATTGTCTAATCCCTATAGGCATGAGACTCCTCACTTGCAGAATGGAAATAACAAGTCCTGTCTTACCAAATTATTATGACCATTATACTTTGTTGCCAGGAGTGGTGGCTCACGCTTGTCATCTCGGCACTCAGGGCACAGAGACAGGAGGATTGCTGAGTTCCAGGCTTGCCTGGGCTACATAGTGAGCTCAGGGCCAGCCTGAACTACAAAGCGAGACCCTGTCTCAAAAAACAAACAAACAAAAATAAACAACTAATTATTGTGTGCACTGTGATATGTAATACTGCATCAGGCACACAATGAGTGTTCATTACATGTCTGTTCCCCTAAGTCCTCCTCACCACCCCTCCAGCTTCCCCAGGGCCATCTGCATGCACTTTAAGTGCATAGGAATTACTCAGGGACTGTTCACAAAAGAACCAGAGCTCTCTAAGTCTAAATTTCTCAGGGCTTTTCCTACCCAGCCCTCTCCATGGAAATCTATCCTCCCTCTTCATTCAACAAGCACAACAGATAATATAGAACACTGTCCTGTCGTTCTCCAGTGCTAGCTCCTCCCCCTCTCTGGGAATATAAGAGATAGAGGCTCCGGGCCATATGCTCACAGCATTGGCTCTGTTTCCATGACAACCAGGCCAGCACAACTAGATGTGTGAGCAGGGAGGAGCTGTGACACATCGCTCTCCAGAGAATGCAGCTCGCTAGCCATTATTAGCTTCCTTGTCCTGGTGTGAGGACTGAAACAGGCTGGATGTGGCTTGGTGGTGCAGAGAAGTTGGTGTCTGTGTAAGAGACTGGACTCGAGAACACACTAGCTGTTCATTGCAGCAGAGATTCTTTTGACTGTGATTTTTAAGAAAAATCTAAAGACAAAATAAAACTTTGTTTCTAAATGCCACAATAGAAGGAACTACCTATTGCTATGCCAGCACCACCAGATTCAGACCTAATACTTTCTAAAGGATCACACATTTTTATAAAATTGTATTTTCTCAGGGCCAGAGATTTAGCTCAGTGGTTCTGGCACCTGCCTCACAAGAGCAAGGTCCTGAGTTCGATCCCCAGTAACCACATACAGTACTGGGTGTGGTGACTCACGCCCACCAGCAATCAATACCACACACCACAGTGCAGGGCGTGGTGGCTCATGCCTGTAATCCCAGCTCTTGGGAGGCAGACAGTAGGATAGCTGAGTTCGAGGTTTGCCTGGGCTACATAGTGAGCTCAGGGCCAGCCTGAACTACAAAGTAAGACCCTGTCTCAAAAAAAAAAAAATTATTTTCTCTATTTACAAAAAAAGGGAAACCTGCAATAAATGTGTTGGTTACTTTTGGCTACAGGTAACAGGAAACCTGGTTGAAGCAGGTGATAGAAGTTTGTCCCCAACTTAGGGTGGTTTGACTTTTGTCCTGTCAACTTTAATGGCAGAAAAATGAAACATATTCACTGGAAATTATACTCCAAATTTTGATCTTTTCCTTGCCTCTCATATGGGGCTTAATAATTATCTCTTAGGCAGCCACATGTGCATCAGAGTAAATAAGAGTGCAGATTACCATGTTGCCCATCTAATTAGGTGTATCAAGCCATTTCTGACTTAACAGTATTTTCAATTTATGATGGATATCCTGGGGCACAAGACCATGGAAAGTCAAGGAGCACCTGTAATTAGGACAACTATTACTCACACTCCAGAAAATGGGGAGGTAAACCCTTCCAGGGCTGCTTGCATCAGGGGCTCAGGAGTATCAGCAGGACCTAAGCATCTCAGTTCGCCCTCTTGTTGCGGGGATGTATTTCCTGACACCCCCAATTTAAAGGAGAAGAGGTTTATTTTGGCTCACAGTTTCAGTCCATGGTCAACTCGCTCCAACAAAGAAACAGCATGGCAGAGGGTCTAGCAGAGGACAGTGGCTCACAGCACGGTGACCAGGAAGCAGAGTGAAGGGAAATAAATGCTTTCAGGTCACACTCCTGGTGACCCACCTCTACCCAGGTCCTGCTTCCTAGCAACACACTCAGCTGCTGAACCTATTAGTGGATGAACCTCCTGAGGAGTGTAGCACCACCATGGTCCACTCACCTCCCACGAGCCCTACCTGTGAGTGCATGCGTTTGGGGTGCGTTCTAGGTCTATACTAAATAGACACCAGACATTTTCCATCTTTTTGCTCCTGTCTTTATCACGTTTGCAGTGTTTTCCTTTGTGGTTAAGAGAGGCCCAAAGCATTTCCAGGTATTAAAAGGAGATATTTCATCCAAAGAAGGTAGTTGCTCTTGCACTTAGCAGTGAGGGATTCCTCCCTTAACCCCTTCACTCCCAACTTCCTATCACGAGGGCTCAGGGTCATACCTTCACCTATGGATTTAGGGTCAAGGATCTGGATTTTATTCTGAGGGAATTGGGAGCCCCTGAAAGATTTCAACCAGGTGACAGAAACATGGAAAGCTGCTAGTAACTGCTGCAGTATTTATATGAGAAATGATGGAATCCAAACTAAAATAGTGATGATGAGCACGCAGGGTAGGAATTAGGAAACGGAAAGCAAATTGAACATATTAAGTTCCCACTGGTTAAGTTCATATCAACATATTAAGTTCCCACCAAGACTGACTAGAAGACTGGTTTTATGTCTGAGGAAGTTTGCCCCCAACTAAAGTGAAGCCATCAGAGGAGCAGACTTGAGGGAGCTGATGATTAACTCAACTAGGTAAATACTTGGCAATGTACTGAGTTTAGGAGTCTTGGCCCATCCAGGTTGTAGGTCACAAAAAAGGCTGACGCTCAGGGAAGAGGTATGGACTTGGAAGTGTCTGCCTGTGAACAATTGGTTGAAGCTGAAGGAATGGAGGAGACCACTCAGGGTGGGAAGGGAAGGGCACCAGGGTCAGCCCTCAGCGAGTGGCACTGAGGGAAAGAGCCTCACATGAGAATCCTGTGAGATGATTCAAAGTGACAGATACAAAGGGAATCAGGAAAGCTGGTCTCTGAAAAGCCAAAGGAAGAGGGTTTCCCAAGAGCGGACAAGGTGTTAAAGGCTGGGGGTGGGGACTAGGTGCAGAGAGGAGGGGAGGTAAGGGGTTGGCTGCAGCTGCTGTCCTGCCTTTGATGAGAACCACTGAGGAGGAGAGTGAACGTGGCAGATGCAGACATTGTAACTCCTAGAAGCCTTAACTGTGAAGAGAGCTAGAGAGAGGGTGTAAAAGTGAGGTCAATGGGGGAGAATCCCGTTACAAAGGTGGAATGAGGCTTGAGTATGTTTGTAGGCTGAAGGAAAGAGCCCAGGGCCGGGAGATACCCCATTACACTGTCTGTCTCAGATACAGGTCAGTATGAACAAACCCCCCAAATTGGAATTCCTTCCTTCTTCCAGACCATTCCAGAGGGTCTCTAGGGCTGGCTTCTCCACAGGGAACTCGGGTGTCCCTTAGCCTCGACCCTCTCCATAGTGATATTCATCCACATGTGTTTATAGCTTTTAGGAGATTCACAGATTCTTTCCTGGTCTCCGCTTAGTACAGGACCCCTAGGAATTATGTAAAATGCAGGCTGACTCTACGTCACCTCATTAGTCCTTCAGGGTGGTAATTTCATGGAAATGAGGCAGTTGAACCAGCAGGGAGCCATGCATACGAGAGGCGTCTGTGTTCCCTATCTTCCCTGCCCACCTTGCGGCCTGCCAGCTGTCCTGGCCAGGCTTCCAGGGAACTGAATCCTCTCCGACCCTGCTTCCTACAGACTCAGAACAACCGCTGCCCTGGCTGGTCGCTCGCTGTCTATCTCCTGCTGCCACAACTGCAATCAAGAGCAAAGAGGAGCGACACATCTTGTGAAGGTCAGCGACGTGTACGCTGAAGAAGACCAGGAAAAGCTGTCAACACCGTACAGCTCCCAAAAGAGCCTGGGCCGTGCAGTCCTTGCCCTCGAGGGAGTCAGGAGGACAGACACAGGACGTGAGTTACACAGAAACTCCCCTCACAGAGACTGTCTGCCTCACCCAAGGGTGACCTATGTTTTTGCCTCCTTTTCATCCTTGTCTTTGGCTCCTGGTCCAGGCCTGACATCTGGGCCAAGAGTTTGCCCCCGAATCTTTTCCAGGGGAGAATACCAGCACTGGTCATTGTGCCTAGCACAGAGTAGGCACCTGGTAAGCATTTCTCAGATGCTGTTGTATCTTGGTGTTCGCCACATGCTCTGCACTTCATGGGGAATGTCTTTCTCCATCCTCGCCATTTAGCTAATACTCAGCCATCAGATACCACAACCCCATGAAGCTCTCACTGATTCTCTGCCTCCAGTCTATTCTAAAGCATTCAGAGTAGAACTTTGTATTCCAAATATCTTCTTGTTCATCTGCTTTATTGGCCTCTCTGGAGATTCATGGATAGACAGACACACAGATAGATGAGTTAGAGCTAGTAATAGAGATATTCTATTGCTTCTTTCATTTAGCAGAATGTTTCAAGGCTCATCCATATTGTAGCATGTGTCAATGTTTCACTCATTTTGATTATCAAATAATGTTCCTTTGTATGAACGTTTATAATAAATACGTGATTTATTATAAGCAAATCTGACATTCATGTATCCAGTCATCAGTTGGTGGATATCTGGACATTTCCATTTTAGAGCTGTTATTATGTTGTTGTGGCTATTTGTGTCGACGTTTTTGTAATTATTATTTTGTTGCCTTTTTTTTGGTGTTGGGTAGAAGTTTCCTAGCCCTGCCTGCCCCTTAGGACCTGCAAACAGTGGTACCCCAAACACAATGAGCGCTGACTCCCAAGTCATCCTCCACTAAAAGGGACCATTCTTTCTTTCTCTCTCTCTCTCTCTCTCTCTCTCTCCCTCCCCCCCCCCAGAAAAGAACAAGAGGAGCCTGGAATATGTGGGGTTTTGTGCCATAAAATCCAAAATGTGAAGGGGATGTGAATCTAGAACAATTCTCACATCAAAGTAAAGAATGATAATAACGGATCATCATCCACTTGTGAGGATTAAGTAGTTCTACATGTTATCTTGGCTGCAGTGCAGGGCACCCATCATCCGTGTTGGTCTGTGTATGTCCGTGAGGCTGTTTCTGCAGGAGACTGGCCTTTGTATTGGTGCATTTCGTAAAGCACATTGCCTTTTCCATTGTGGGGCAGGAGTGGTGTTTGTCCAATCTGTTGAACTCAGTATAGAATGAAAGCCTTAGTAAGAGAGAATTCATTTTCCTGTCGGCCTGTCTTTGGGTCGCCTTTGAACTTGGACTTGAACTAAGACTTACACCATCAACCCTGCTGGGGCTTCAGTCTTCGAATTGGACATATTGAGACTTCTCAGTCTCCATAACTGTGTAAGAGATTTGCTTATAATAAATCATTTATATATTTATCATAAGCACAGTCTAATAATGTAAGTGGGTAAATAAGTTGGAAGTTTAATGAAGTATAAACATCTCAAAGCACCTGCCACAAAGTACTTCTTAATTACAAAGGGAAAGAGAATACATTTCCAAGGCAGAAACTGGAAATCAAACTCAGGATGTTGCCCTTGCCAGGCAGGCACAGCGCCACTGAGCTAAATCCCCAGCCCACAGATACCATCTTAATCACATGATCAAAGTGGACACTGTCAGTGATGCCAAATAAAACCATGTGTCACCTGCCAGGGTGTCATGAGAACATATCATGACTCTTCCGGGGCCTGGCACTTCCAGGTCCTGAGGCTACGGTGTGCTGCCAGGAAGATTGCCCTGCATCTCGGTGTGTCGGTGTCTTCTTCTGCCAGCACCTCCTGCCCCAGTGTAGCTTCCTGTGAGAGTAAAGTCTGAGATGCAGACCTGGATACAGGTGGTTTTGGAAGATGATCTCAGGAAGCAGGAATGAAGAAAAGCAAGTCAAAGGAAGAAGGATAAGGAAATACAGGGTGATTACGGAGGTCATCACTGCAGCAGAGGGGACTGCAGCATAGTATGCCTGAAAACACAATGTCACATCCCTGTTGTCCCAACAATTCAGGAGGCTGAGGCAGGAGGATCAGCTTGGGAAACATTCAGAGAACTTATCTCACACAAATAAAACAGTAAGGTAGAGGAAGGAAGCTGAGAACATAGCTCAGTGTACAGTGTGTGCCTAGACTGCATAAGGCTCTGGATTCAATGCCCAGAGCACACACAAAGATGTTTTCTAAAATCACTATGCCCTGGAGATTTTATCTACTCTTTGTGTGATCCCATCTGACTGAGGACAGTCCCCAGTGGCATTAATCTGCATCTTTCCAGAAAAGCATCTTCATTTGCACATGCACAAAGCAGCTTTTATAATATTGAAGATGCCCCAAAGACAGAGAAGAGATGGAAGCTACACGCATCAGGGGCGATACTACCAGAGAGTTTGAGATCTGAAAGATACTAGATATGTCTGGCGCGACCTCCTTACCTTCTTTCATTTTCTGATTCACTTGCTTCCATTATTTCTGGTTTCTCTGTGTCATCAAAGACAGAGTCGTGCTGTCTTTTTATTAGTCTCCTTGCTGGGTGTGGGTTGAATTCTGCATAAAGAATGAGAGAGAAGGGATCTTCATCTTGCTGTCACGTCACCAGAAGTGCACTGATTGACAACGAATATAACCTGTATGTGTGATGTGTTTGATATTTGATTGTTTGCTGTGAACAGTTCCCCGGCTGTCCCCAGGCCTTCCAGTCGTCCCATTTCCAGCAGTTTCTTTGGTGTCTCTGGTTAGGGAAATGGGATTTGCTCATCCTAGGCAAATGAAGGGCGGACTTCTACCATCCAAGAAAGAAAGCAATTCAGGCCCCATGACTTCCACAGAAGCTTGGCAGCTTTGGTGCCTGTTGGTCTCACATTTAAAGCCTATCTTTAGTCATCAGATGGCTGCCATAAGCCTTTGCCAAGAAGCAAAACTTGGAACTGAATGCTTAGTTCCTTCTAATAAGAAGCAGAGGTGAAACTTCAAGGCCCAGTCAAGAGAAGTTGAGGAAGAAACATGTGACTCTCAGACAAGATCGGATTTCTCTCACACACTTTCTTCTTTGTAGCACTTTATACTATGATGATTAAATAATTAATAGGGAAATCAGTTGTTTAATGGCCAGTGCTCTGCCACTTTAAGTACGATAAGAGCCAGGGGAACAAAGATGTGTTATTTAAAACCACTTCCCTCAGCATCTAATAGGTTTGAATCAATGTTGTGCAGTGTATGCTTTGAATTGCAGGTGACTGAATCCCCAAGTTAAATTTACTCTAAAGAACACATGTTATTGTAGGTAACAGGAAGTTAAAGGTAAGGTCAGTTCACAGGTTGGTTGACTCAGCAATTCAACAATGTTGTCAAGAATCCTGGTTCTGGGCCGGAGGGGTTAGCTCAGTGGTTCTGGTGCCTGCCTCGCAAGCGCAAGGTCCTGAGTTCGATCCCCGGTAAACCATATACAATGCTGGGTGTGGAGACTCACACCCACCAGCCATCAATACCACATACCACAGTGCCGGGCGTGGTGGCTCACGCCTGTCATCCCAGCACTCGGGAGGCAGAGACGGGGGATTGCTGAGTTCGAGGCTTGCCTGGGCCACATAGTGAGCTCAGAGCCAGCTTGAACTAGAAAGCGAGACCCTGTCTCAAAAAAACAAACAAACAAACAAAAAGAATCCTGGTTCTTTTGAGCTCTCTTGGTGCCATCTTCAGTGCTGATATCATCCCGAGACAGGGGCAAGTCAGGTGGAAGAGTTTCAGGTGCCACCCAAAATCCAGAGGAAGAACGCAGAGCATCTCTCCTGGCTCTTTCTCTGGAAGAAAGGAATTTCCCAGAAACCCCTCGTAAACTTCACAGCGACCACACATCAGAACTGCGTAGTACACATACACCAGGACTAAGCACAGTGTGGGACTGCTCTTAATGCGGTCTGTCAGCTCCCAGCTGGAGGGAGTGAAGAAGGGTGGTGTCACCCCTTTCTCAAGGTGGTGCTCATGGCTGTGAAAGGGAGAAGTGGAGAACTGAACAAAATCACAATTCTGTCAAAATAGAAGCTGGAGGCAGCATCGAAGGCCCTATGGGGCTCGTACCGCCAGCTAACTCCTCCCAGCACACCTCTCTTCCAGTCCTCAGGCCTGGGACAGCAAGGGCCCCTCACTGCTCTCCTTCTAACACAGACGTCTTCCTTCCCCTGAGCATGGTGTCTCTTCTTTCTACTTCCTCACCTCCTCGGGGAACTCTAGAATCACCCCTGCCCTGGCACAGCTGTGTCTTGCTCTGAGTTCCTTGCTACACCACCACGGAAGACACTGTGCTCTTGTTCACTAATCCCTTCATATAAGAATCTATGATGCATTTCTTGAATTATAGGTTTGTATCTATGGACAAATATCCTCTCAGCAAACAAGGACAATTGCACAATCCATAATCGTCCTTTCTTGCAGCCTTGAAGCCTAGAGCTATATACAGTGTTCAACACTCATGATGATCTCATCCCAGGCTCTTGGTACCACTATGTCTCTCCTTTCTCTAAACGTTTACTTAATATGTTTTTGTTTCTTTGTGAAAATAAGTTGATACCGGGAAAGGTAAAATTGTAGGATTTTTGAGACCTTGATAAAGAGATACACAAAGAAACCGGGTATGGAGGTGTATACATCTGTAATCCCAGCACCATGGGAGGGTGAGCCAGGAAGATCACAAGTTTGAGCTTAGCCTGGGCAACTCTGTGACTTAATGAGACTGTCTTGAAATTCTAAAAAATAACGGATGGGGATGTAGCTCAGCACCCAGGAAGGAAGAAAAAAAGGGAAAGAAGGAAAGAGAGAAGGTGGAAGGGAAAAGAAAGAAATTTCATGCTCTATGTTATCCCCTGCGTCACCAATCTTTTTTTTTTTTTTTTTTTTTTTGCTTTTTGGAGACAGGGTCTCGCTTTGTAGTTCAGGCTGGCCCTGAGCTCACTATGGTGCCCAGGCAAGCCGCCGCGAACTCAGCAATCCTCCCGTCTCTGCCTCCCGAGTGCTGGGATTACAGGCGTGAGCCACCACGCCCAGCATTATACGTGGTTACCGGGGATCGAACTCAGGTCTTGCGCTTGCAAGGCAGGCGCCGGAACCACTGAGCTAACCCTCCGGCCCTGGGTCACCAATCTTAATTTGACTTTGTTATCTACATGTCAGTCGAGTGGATATTAGAATTTTATGCCCCATTCTTTTAAGATCTAAGGCCAAAATACACTCCTGTGTCTGCGCAGGGGAAACTTTTCAAAAGGAATGAACATTACCACTGTTAGTCATGCTGTAGAGATTTCAACCCTGCGGGCTGGGGAATCACCCCAAGACTGGAATACGGGAAAACCAACTCCTCCCTGTGGGGGGCCGGTGGCCTCCTTGGTTGGGACTTCAGAGTGGGAATGCGCCCGGAGCGCTCTGCGACAGTGGCCACGCCTGCAGCCCAGCACGATGACGCCATGACGCCATGACGCGCGACGTGGTGACGTGTGACGTGGACGCAATGACGCCATGACGCACGGTGCGGGCCACCGGGCTCTGAGGGTGCGCAGCCTTTACTTTTCCCCTCATTCCCTTCATTCTTCAGCCATCAGTCACCTCTCTGCGCACATGGGCTGGTTTCTGCTGAGACAGGGGAGCGGAAGGGAAGTGATTTTGCCCCTTGTGAGGTCCTAAGGTGCCGGCGGCGGTCACCACCCGGGGACACCTGGGCTGTATGGGGAGCAACCTCAGGGGCTGTAGCAGAGGCAGCCACAAGACAAGAGCTCTCTCCTTCTCTCCTTCCTCCTTTCCCTTCCTTCCTTCTCCTCCTCTTTTTCTTTCTCCTTCCTTTCTTCCTCCCCTTCCTCCTCCCTTCAGTCCTTCCTTCAATGTATTTACTTATTTTCCCAATTAAAATTTAATAGTGCTAGGATTTGTGAACATTTTTCACCTAGCTACATCCCTAGCCCTTCTTTCTTCTTTTTAAATAGATGATGTATCCACAGGGTATAAGTTATAAAGCATAAAAAAATGTACTGCAACTTGAGAGGCAGAGACAGGAGGATTGCTGAGTTCGCGGCGGCTTGCCTGGGCACCATAGTGAGCTCAGGGCCAGCCTGAACTACAACTCGAGACTGTCTCAAAAAGCTAAAAAAAAGTGCCGGGCGTGGTGGCTCACGCCTGTCATCCCAGCACTCGGGAGGCAGAGGCAGGAGGATTGCTGAGTTCGAGGCTTGCCTGGCTACATAGTGAGCTCAGAGCCAGCCTGAACTACAAAGCGAGACCCTGTCTCAAAAAAAAAAAAAAAAAAGCTAAAAAAAAAAAATGTACTGCAGACAGCTAATCTCCCGAAGCCCTCCCCTTCCCATCCCTGGTACTCAGCGTTGTTTTATTCCTTAGGTTATCTTATGAATATACGAACAGATGTATACTTATATAAATATACCAAAATGTATTTATTTTATGCATATTGTATATTTAATTATTCTATAAAATGATAGCACACTCTACATACTGCTCTAGCCTCTTTTATTCACTTAATATATCTTGGAGATCTTTCACTGCAATACCTAAAGAGCTTCCTCACTTAAAAAAACAAAACAAACAAACAACTAGAACCAGCGATTTAGCTCAAGCAGCACTGTACCTACATTGGAAGCACATAGGACCTGAGCTCGATCCCTGGTTCCTCAAATACAAAACAAAACAAAACTAGATGGCCTGCCGGGCGTGGTGGCTCATGCCTGTAATCCCAGCACTCCAGAGGCAGAGATAGGAGGATTGCTGAGTTCAAGGCTTGCCTGGACTACATAGTGAGCTCAGAGCCAGCCTGAATTACAAAGCGAGACCCTGTCTCAAAAAGAAAAAAAAAAAAAAAAACTAGATGGCCTTCTGTTATATGGAGACATCATGTTTTACTTGATCTTTTCTTTTACCAACAGTGTGTACTTTATTTCTCAAACAAGTAAATATATCTGTTAGGGAAATTCTTGGCTGTGGACTTACTGGGTCAGAAAAAACAAGCATTTCTAATTTTAATGGCTCGTGTCTAGATGTCTCTCCAAAGCCTCATGTGGTCATAGGTGGGGCTTTTTTAGAGGTGGCTGAATCCACAGTGTGTGATGCTGGTATTAAGAGCATGTGACTGCTAAACCACTATGCTGACTGGTTTGGCACTGCCCTAATCCTGGTACTCTGGATAAGATAAAAGCGGCAGAAAGACACCAAAGGTCCCTTGTCGTAGAACAGAAACCTGAAACATTCTCAGAAAAAAAAAAAACAAAAAAACCCGCAGAACATTTCTTTCTGGTAATTCATTGGTAGGAGTTCCTGTTTGGGCTTATTAACTTGGGTTAAGCTTCCATCTCTTGGTTAATTGTTGTATAAGATCCCTCATGGTAAGAGGCCAAGTGTCCTCTAAATCCATTCTCCCCTGTATTCATAGTGTTTGAGGCTCACAAGGGGGAATAGGCAAATGGCCAGCCACACGCTAGCTAGTTTGCCACTTGTGGCCTGGGGCCTGGTCATCACAGAGAGACTGTGAGTTGAAGTAAAGTGTGTGACCTTGCTGAATTTGTGTAAAATCTGTGCCCTGAACTTCTGCTCCATCCCTTTCTGAAACTGAAACATGTATGCGTCTGTGGCATATCCTCGGCCATACAGGTGAAAACAATAGCTTTGGGGCTGGTGAAATGATAAAAATGGAGAAAGTTGGGTGCTTTAAGGACGATTGGAGCTGGGCACAGGTGGTGCATGCTTGTAGTCTTTGCACTTGGGAGGGTGAGGCATAAGGATCACAAGTTCAAAATCAGCATAGACAATTTAGTGAGATTCTGTATCAAAATTTTAAAAAGGCTGAGGACGCAGCTCAGTGGTTGAGAGATTGCCTAGCATGCAGGAGGCCTTAGGTTCAGTCCCCAGCACGAGAGAGTGAAAGTGTGTGTGTAGGGGGGGGATCAGGAAAGAAATAAGAAAGAACAAGAGAGAAAAGATGTGTGGAACAGAGGGGCTCTGTGTTTGGGTTGCTTACCTTGGAAGCTTTTGTGAAGGAAAAATAAAGTCCTATTTTTCTCAGGTCATTGTACATAGGCCCTTTTGTTATAGCAGCATAGCCTTTAACAGCCACTCAGTATTTTTTATTAAAGAGGTTATCTCTTGAAGGACTGTGTCCAAGCCCAATAACATATGGTAGACCCTCAGGTTATGACCAGCCTGACATACAAACAACTTGGGTTAATTAGGTTAATGGAAGATTCATCTGCCTCTTGTTATCTATACCATGTACCCAGGTAAACATCCAGATCTCAGCTGTATTGACTTATAGCCAACTTGAATGACAACCAGCCCTTGGGAACTGATCCAGCTCCTAAGTCAAGGGTCCACTGTATATATCTTGATTATTTAAATAAGGACTTAATGGGGCTAAATAAGAGTCTGCCAGCAAACCTCTTCCTTCTTCTTTCTCATGATACTTACTGAGCATAAACTATGTGATAGGCACATAGCCGAATGTTAAAGATACACTGGTGAGCAAAACAGACGCTGACCCTGCCTCTCTAGGCCTTCCAGTCAGATGGGGGAGACATGCATTCAGTAGTTACACATCTCTGTAATCACAAAACTAGTACGTTTGAGGGAAGTAGCGTCAGGCAAGACTGGAGAGGTAAGCTGATGTTTGGGCCTCAGAGGCCTTATAAACCACGCTGAGGCTGAAAGGGCAGCACCTGAGAGTGGCCTCGGGCAAGACAGTCCTATGCAGTTTGACTCCCCCCACCTGACCCCATCCCATTCGGTTCCTTTAACAAATATTTATTGGTACCTACTCGTCTGAGGAGCATCAGTGAGCCCTCTGGTCTTAGACAGACAAAATGGTCAGGCTTTAGGAAAACCTTAATCTTCAATGGAAATTTTCTTTGGGAAGGAAAAATTCCCCAAGTTTGAGCATGTAGCAGAAGTAGCATGATGCCAGGCGTGTCAGCTCTCTGTTGCTGTGAGGAAATATCTGAGAAAAAATAAAGGCAGTAGGGTTTATTATGCCTCACCATTTTTAGGGTTTTCACCCATGGATGGCTGGTCCTCTCGAAGAAACCGGAACTGTAGCCATCAGAACATCACAGCAGAGGGCACGGCAGAGGGAAGCTGTTCAGCTCAGGCAGCCAGGAAGCAGAGAGCCAGGGAAAGAGCAGAGAGCCTGTGACAGTGGGCTTCTTCCTTTTCCTGCTTTTGCTCCATCTGCGGCCCCCACCTTACTGGACAGTGCTGCCCACATTCAGGGCAGGTCTGGAAACGTATTCACGACACCTAGATATGTGCTGTACTAACTTCCTGGATGTTCCCCGAGAGAATCAAGTTGGCAATCAAGATTAACCATGGCATCTGCGGAGGCATAAGTTTCTGCTTACTGCAGGTGAAATGGTTAAGCAGCGCCTCACGGAGAAACTGGAGTCAGGATTCAGGTGAGGAGGGTGGAGTGTCGCTCAGCATAGAGTACTTCCAGCACGCCTATGATGTGATCAGAAAAGTACAGCGAGGGTCGGGGATTTAGCTCAGGGCTTCTGGTGTCAGCCTTGAAAATATATAGTCCCAAGTTCGAATTCTGGTTACAATGCTGGGCATAGTGGCTCACGCCCACCAGCCAGCAGTACCACACACCACAGTGCCAGGAGTGGTGGCTCACACCTGTCATCCCAGCACTCTGGAGGCAGAGGCAGGAGGGTTGCTGTGAATTCGAGCCTTGCCTGGGCTACATAGTGAGCTCAGGGCCAGCCTGAGCTACAAAATGTGAGGATCTATCTCAAAAAAGAAAAGTACAGTGAATATTTAAATTTTATTATAATAAACGACACATGGCCATTATTCACCTTCAATACTCTACCTCCCTTGGGACATAGTCTGTTCTGTCTGTTGCACCATCACGGAAGCAGTTCTGGAGGTCCCCTTCTGTGAGTGTCCTGAGCGACATTATCACGGACGCCCTGAGACCCTAAAGCACTTCCAAACGCTTACCTTTCATGCTGTTTGGAATCTGGGGCAGAGCCAGCAGACACACGGTGCCAGACGCAGTGCAGAAGGCGGCTGCGGACACACCGCAGGGCGTGGGCCAGCCCGGAAGCACGCGCCGTGCTTTGGACCAAACCTCATCCAGGACGTCATGGGCAGGACTCCAGAACTGCTTCAGAACGTGCCAAGAGCAATGGGATACGTGTGTTTTAAGCAAGGGGGAGGCTCTCGAGGGGGACAATGGTACTGTGTCTATTATACTGTAACACCTTTCTTTAAACAATTTAAATATTCATTGAACATTTAGGGAAGATCAAATTCGGGCCTTTGTGCTTGCAAGGTAGGTGCGGTACCACTCGAGCTAAACCCCCAGTCCTCATTGCACATTTTTTTTTTTTTTTTTTTTTAGACAGGGTCTCGCTTTGTAGTTCAGGCTGGCTCTGAGCTCACTATGTAGCCCAGGCAAGCCTGGAACTCAGCAATCCTCCTGCCTCTGCCTCCTGAGTGCTGGGATGACAGGCGTGAGCCACCACGCCCGGCACTGTGGTATGTGGTATTGATTGCCGGTGGGCATGAGTCTCCACGCCCAGCATTGTATGTCATTACTGGGGATCGAACTCAGGACCTTGCACTTGGGAGGCAGGCGCCAGAACCACTGAGCTAACCCTCCGGCCCATCATTGCACATTTTGATCCCGGCTCATGTATGACCCTGAGTTCAGTTTCCAGCAAGAGAGACAGAGACAGAGACAGACAGACAGACAGACAGACAGACAGACAGACAGAGCCTGAGAGACACAGAGTGCCAGCCAGATATTCAAGTATGGAACACACGTTCTGGGACCCTCCTGCCAAGATCAGCAAGGGGCTTTTGCTTCTGGATCTGCCATGCTTGCTGGGCCCTTTCCGTCACTGGCATGAGGAGGGAGCTGCTGCCAGCTGTGCCCCTAGGTCCCTTAGTGAGTCCAGGCAGCCCCTGCACCGGGGTAGCTGGAGTCTGCAGTTTGCGGACAACATTCCCAGTGTCTGGGCCCGTAGTGGGTTCTTGTGCCATCCCAGGCAGCCTGACTCGGCCACATCTCTCCTCAGAGCCCTCCAGAAGCCGGGAAGACACTGGACCACTCACCACCATCGCCATGCAGGGAATGGTGATGTGAACCGGATAAGAAATCTTATCAGCGCTCTGTGATCGTGACTATTCACTTTCCCTCAGGTTCTCAATCTGTCAGAAAGGATTCTGGGTAGAGGGGAAGTGAGTGACCTCTGTCTCCTCTCCTAGGCATGTAGTGTCCATCCTGGGCTCCCCAGTCAAACAGTATTAGCTTCAAATGGGAACTTGTTGCAAATATGTATCTTTTTTCCCCCTCCCTCCAAGGCAGGGTCTGGCTAAATTGTCCAGGTGGGACTCCACTTTGCAATTCTCCTGCCTCGGCCTCCCAAGTGCTGGGCACCAACATGCCTGACTAGAAATGTGTTATCTTCAGGGCTCGTCCCAGACCTCCTGTATCGGACAGTGTGCGGGCCCCTGAACTTGCACACCGTTCCCTGCAGTGCAGTCTTCATGATACCTGGTGCCGCGTCCTGAGAGCATGCCCTGGCCCGAGCGAGTACGCAGTGTGACCTGGCGGACAACTGCCGAACACTGTGCCAGCTGTGCGCCGCACAACTCCGCATGGTGCCCGTGATACTGCAGATGTTGTGCATTTGTGGAGTTATTAAGATGACTCTCTGGCAGACAGTGTAAAGTCTTTAGAAGGGACATAGGCCAGGCATAGTTACAATCCTGGGGTTCCAGCACCTGGGAGGCTGAGGAGGAGAAGTGTGAGTTCGAGTCAGCTGGGAAACACAGCAAGATCTTCTCTTTGGAGGAGGGAGATGGGCTGGCACTGAGGCTGGGAGCGGGATCCTGGGGGCTTAGCTGTGCCCCCCCGGGCGTGAGCGATGCCTGCTTCTTGGAAGGAAAGCCAGAAGGAAAAATTCCAGGGAAGCTTCCTCCTCTTGGTGGTTCTCCTTCCAGACGAATTTGTTTCTGGCCCCACAATACAGGACAGGAAAGCCCCTCAGACCCCCTCACCCAATCGTTTCACTTTATAGATGAGGACCCTGAGGCTCACAAAGATTAGGTGACTTGGTCAAAGGCACAGCACGAGCGTCTTTGTAATTATAGCTCTTTAAAAGAGGTCCAGAGCTCAGGCCAGTTTCGAGCACGTTTCAGTTCTGTCTCCCACACTGACCCCCAACACACACACATACACCCTTGGGACCCGCTGCTCCCAACTCTCTAGCTCCCTCTCCACCTCCCGAAGGAAGAAAGGAACTGAATCTCAGCTCCCGTGAACCCTGCGGGGTTGGTGCCCCTTTGCAGGAGGTCGGAGGCTGTCCAGCGAGCTGCACTTTAACAGAGACCAGAGCCTCCAGGTAAGGGAAGGGACTATCGCTTATTTTAGGCATCTGAGCAGCTGACGAAAGCGTGCTAGGAATGGAAAATTTCCAAGTTCCCCTCCCTGCCACATGGACGGAGGAAGCCCACTCTCCCTGCCCTGGGGGTTCCCAAGGTCATGCAGCCAACACCCACCCCGATCCCTGCCAGACTTGGGAGGCAGCAGATTTGATGCTTCAACCCAGCTCTGAGTCAGAGGTGGCCTGAGCGCCAGAGCCCAAGCCAGTGCTGTCAGGAGTGAAATTGCAAAAGCCACCCTCGGGCTCCAGCCGCTTCGACTCTGAAGTACTGAGGCCCAAAGAGGACGACCGGAAGTTCTCCTGCAGCCGCTGCCGCAGGCTTCCTCCCCAGGGACTGCCCTGTTCGCCTGACTCTGAGGCCTTCGAGTGGGAGGTGTCGTTCCTCCCTCCCTTGCTCAAGTTTCTAAACTGGGGGAGCGACTGTGGATTACAGGGGCGTTGCAGAAGATAATGAGTTTGTCCCAACTAAGCAGCCAGAGCCACTTGGGAACTTGTAGCTATTAAAAGAGTCACTTCAAAGTCATAGACCCAGGTCCCCAGGGGCCAGAGCCACATGGGCTAATCATAGCATCACGTGAGCTTCATAGATCTGGGCAGTTACACCAGCCCGTGCAGACATTACAAGACGGTGGTCAACATGTCAATTAATTCAGCTGTGACACCCGCCCTAAGGAGGGAAAATACTCTGCTCATCCTCCCTGCTTGAGGCAGCCAAGGGGTAGCCCTGTTTTCACCACGTGACATTGCCTCCCTTTGGCCACTACTGACTGACAGGTGGAAGTGGGAAGCTAACCCCAGGGGCGATGGGGCGATGGCCTACAGCGTGAAAGGGCACCAAGAAGCAGCGGCGGGAAGGATATATCCTCAACTTGGGAACACAGTGCGGGAAGCACGAGCAGCAGGCGCAGACGCCCACAGGTTGTGATTTAGAGAGAGGTGGGGCAGCAGGATGAACCATGGGCAAAAAAGTCATACAAAAACCAGCCATGAGAACACAGAGGCTGCGAGGAGAGCTGGTACTGAGAGCTCAGAAGACGTGTGGATGTTTCAAGCAGGCAACTGCGTCGTTACCATCTGGCGGGGGGAAGAAACTGAAATCCTGTTGCGAGGTCCTCTGAGGCTCTCTGTACCCGGCGAAGCCTTCTGGACCCCACGGCCGGCCACGCAGGGGGCTTCTCTCCACAGATCCAGGGAGACGTTTCTCTCCCTTTTTGTCTCTCCCCACGCATTACTTGAGATAAATGGAATAATTTTCTCTTTCCAACAACCGAAAGAATCAAGCACAGCCTTATCTCAGATTTTTAAATACATATGATTAAGTGGTAATGACAGTGTTGAAAGAGGAAAATAAAAGTGCCTACCATGATTCCTCATTCAATAAAATGATAATAATAGTAGCTTTCACACACCAATCATCCCTCCCTGTCCACAGCATATGGGTTCTAAAAATTGCATCAGTACTGAACATAGTTTTTTCTTGTTGTTATTCCCCAAACAGTGTAATAACTATTTATGCCACATTTACATTATATTAGGTATTGTAAGGTATTGTAATCTAGAGATGATTTAAAGTATATGGGAAGATGTATATAGGTTTAAAGGGAATATTGTGCCATTTTGTATAGGAGTTTTGAACCTCCCCAGATTTGGTATCTTTTGGGGTTTCTAGACCCTGTTGTCCATGGTACTGAGGAACACACATTTGTGGTGTCCTTACACACATTTTTGCACAATTGCTGGTGTAGTACATTTTAATTTGTCTTTTATTGGCTTTGGGGGACTTCAAGAGATACTTCGAAGGATAAGAAAGGAAATATTTAGGGAAACCTCCACATTTCTGTCCTGAGTGACTATTTCACACGGTAGCTGCCACCTTGGTTATTTAAATTCTCATTTAAAAGAATTTAAATTAGCTGGGCATGGAGGCACCTGCCTGTCATCCCAGCACGTGGTAGGCTGAGGCAGGAGGATTGCTGAGAGTTAGAGGAGAGCCTCGACTACATAGTGAATCTGAGGCCAACCTGAACTACAAGCAAAACCCTTTCTCAAAAACCAGATCTCAACCAACCAAACAAATAAATAAAAATAAAATAATTAAAATTAAATAAGGTGAGGGCCGGAGGGTTAGCTCAGTGGTTCCGGCGCCTGCCTTGCAAGCGCAAGGACCTGAGTTCGATCCCCGGTTACCACATATAATGCTGGGCGTGGTGGCTCACGCCTGTAATCCCAGCACTCGGGAGGCAGAGACAGGAGGATTGCTGAGTTCGCGGCGGCTTACCTGGGCACCATAGTGAGCTCAGGGCCAGCCT
>PVIC010009605.1:0-31953 GCA_004025085.1 Thryonomys swinderianus
TAAATACAGTTAATAACAATTTTAATTTTAAAGTGTCTGTAAACATTGCTACATTTTAAAATAGAATTACTACATATTTATTTCTTTGTTTATTTTTAATAGCAAAACATTTATTGGTACATTTTAGGCATGCATAGTAACACTCATAGCAAATTTGCACGTGTACATGATACATCTCATGTCTTTTTTCAGTTCTTCCCACCTTCAAGCCCCCTACCCTCCCTAAGTAAAAAGCTTTATTTCTGTCTTTCCTTCTAGATTCACTTTTTTTCTTATCCCTTCCTTCTTCTTTTTCCCTCCTCCCTTACTCCCGTTTTCATATGAACATTGTCTTCCCGTTTCCCAATATCTATTACATATGCAAATTCTTAATTTAAAAACTTTTCTTATTTATTTTGCCAGGGGTCAAACTCAGGACCAGGTGCTTGCCAGGCATGCACTATATTCCTGAGCTAAGTCCCCAGCCTCTAAAATTGATTGTGGTGGTAATATTTTACAGATACCTAAAGAATGCTGAGAGCAGATGAATTAGATATTTAATAATATTCATGGTTGGTTTCTAGGCATTTCTGAAACAGTCTACTGTTACACAAGATGATGCTCTTAAGGAATTACAAAATGAGGCACTTAATTAAGATGCCTTAGTTTCGGGGCCGGAGATTTAGCTCAGTGGTTCCAGCGCCTGCCTCGCAAGCCCAAGGACCTGAGTTCCATCCCGGTAACCACATACAATGCTGGGCGTGGTGACTTGTGCCCACCAGCAATCAATGCCACATACCACAGTGCCAGGCATGGTGGCTCACGCTTGTCATCCCAGCACTCGGGAGGCAGAGGCAGGAGGATTGCTGAATTCGAGGCTTGCCTAGGCTACATAGTGAGCTCAGGGCCAGCCTGAAATACAAAGCGAGACCCTGTCTCAAAAAATTAAAAAAAGGTGCCTTAGTTTCAAGAAGTTGCAGAAATTCATTTTGCATAGTTGAAGCATCACAAATGATATTCATTTGGCTATAGCAGAAGTCAGCATTCTGTTAGCTAAATCATGACCCATTTTCACAGAACACTACTACAAAGATAAGGATATTACTATTTTTTCCCAGGAGTTATTGATAAAGAAAAGGAAGTTTAGAAGAATGAACATGAGCCTATTATCCCAGCTATTCTGGAAGCTGACAGAGGCTTGAACCAAACATTTTGTGCCAGCTTGACAATCTGGTGTGACTTTGACTACCCCCTAAAATGAAAAACTTGACAGTTTTTGAAACAAAGCAATTTTGCTCTGTAGCTTATTAGAGAAAAACGTCTTTGGAATTTGGGGGTAGAATAATTTTTTTTTTGTATTATCATTTGTGTTAGGCCTGAAATTTACTGTGCTCTTTAATTTTCTAGAGTCATCAAAATTCAAGAAGTATGTAAACGAGCTACAATCATTCCTGTAACAATGAAATTACATATTTAATGGGAAAATACTGTTTTTCTGATTATAGTTTAGTTTTTTAATGGAGATTAGAAATTATGTGAAAAGGGCTGGGGATTTAGCTCAGTGGTTCGAGGGTCTGCCTGGCAAGTCCAGGGTTCTATGAGTTCAATCCCCATCCCTGGTACCACATATTACAGTGCTGTGCGTGGTGACTCACACCAGTAATCCTAACACTTGGAAGGCAGAGGCAGAAGGATTGCTGTGAGTTTGAGGCCAGCCTGGGCTACATAGTAAGTTTAGGGCCAGCCTGAACTATAAAGTGAGACCCTGTCTCAAAAGAAAAGTTATGTGAAAAACAGGGCTTTCATCATTTTGTTGTCAGTTTTATTTAATTTCTACCTAGTCTACAATCCTCCTTTTTTTTTTTTTTTATTAAGACAGGGTCTTGCTTTGTAGTTCAGGCTTGCCCTTAGCTCACTATGTAGCCCAGGCAAGCCTTGAACTCAGCAATCCTCCTGCCTCTGCCTCCTGAGTGCTGGGATTACAAGCACGAGCCACCACGCCTGGCATTGTGGTATATGGTACTGATTGCTGTTTGGCTGAGTCACCACGCCTGGTGGTGTTGTATGTTGTTACCGGTGATCGAACCAGGAGGCCTTGTACTTGCTAGGCAGGCTCTGGAACCACTGAGGTAAATCTCCAGACCTAGTAATCCTTCTTAATAATATAATCTGATCAAGCACTAAAAACACTGATGAGCTCTAGATATTTCTGTTTTGTGTTATAGGAAAACATTGTGTTAATAAAAATAGATTAAGGCGGTTCATTTACTCTTTATTTTATCTGAATAACATGTCTTTTGTGTTTGTTTGGTTTTGGAAGGGTTTTTTTCTTCTTTTAGTTTTTTGAGACAGCTTTGTAGTTCAGTCTGGCCTTGAACTCACTATGGGCCCAGGCTAGCCTCAAACTCACAGCAATCCTCCTGCCTCTGCCTCCTGAGTGCTGGGATTATAGGCATGAGCCACTACACATGGCAACAGTGTCTTAATTCAACAAACAATGAGGGAAAACACATCAAATTTGATTGTACTTTTCTTTCTTAGCTTTCAACTTGATAATTTTATGATGATAATTTCAGGATATACAGTAACTCCTTGCCTTACGAATCATTTCCATTCTGGGAAAGTATTTGTAAGTCAGATTTGTTGATGTCAGATAAAGTGAAAGTTTACAACTCAAATGTTCATAAGTTGGGGATTTCCTGTACATGAGTATGTTTTTAAGCATTTTAAGGCTACAAGTTAGCACCTTGGCAATTTTAAATTGGCATTCTTATTTAATAATTTGATTGTCTTTAGCAAATCAAGCTTTGATCATTACTCTTGTAATTATAAATTAAACTTGATATTTTTCATTCTTGCAGAATATATTTTTGACTACCTAAGTATGTATGCATTTTAATAGTGTCTTACTACTTTTAGATTTATTTTTATCATTACAGAGTGTATTTGATCTTTTTTCAGGTAGCATTTACTATGTTAAAATTTCCTATCGTATTTCATAGCTTCTGGATACATAGTAGTTTATCCAAAAACAATAAGAAGTTTGTGTGATTGCCTTGTTCTGTGATTATTTTCATACTATGTTGCTGCAGTTATTACAGATTATGAAGTTTAAATGCTTAAATACTACAGAGTGTATTTGTGGAAACAGTTTAATTGGAGTAATCTTGGAGTGAACATTGCATTTTGGGGAAATGGTAATCTCATATAAGTGTTCAAATGTCCATCTTATTCTAGCTTTGGTAATATATATAATACCTAGAAATTCTGAACAATGTTCAGATTGGATGGTAGTATTAAAACCTAAAGAGTTTCTTTTTCTGGTTTGGTAAATATTATTGTTTGCTTTTTATTGAAGAATAGTCTTTCAGATCTTTTCCATATCCTCTGTAAAACTATATGTATACATACCTGAATTGATATGTTGGTGAATCTCTGTAGTTGAGAACAGCCCTGGAAGCTTCATCACATACACATAATAAATTGGAGGTGAAGGTATATTATATGTTAAGGAAACAGTTTGATCCAGTTTTTTCTTTTGTGAGAGGTGTCGCATTGTAGCATGAGGGATCTGAAGTGTTGTGGCCAGAAACAAAGAACAGACATTGGGGACCTGAGTGTGACATAATCATAGGGCATTTAAGAATTCTTCCAAACCGCCATGATGTGAGCAGCTTTCTTCCCTGAGAAGCCCTTCTACCAGTCATAGACTTAAAAAGATGAATCAGTATAAACGTCTCTTGTTTTAAGTTCGACATGTTAAGTTGAATTTTGTTCCAGAAATAGGGAAAGTGACTAAATTTCCAACATAGATGTATTCAATCAAAAAAATCTGTGGATGTTTTGTACTTTTTAAAATTCCACACATGTGTTGGAAATGAGAAATACTAGATTTAAGGGAGAAAAAACAATAGAAGAATAATACTTCACTTTGCTTAAATGTAATAATAAAAAGTCAATTTCTAGGTATAAAACCCAGGGATCTACATTTTTTAAAAGCCCCAAATGTTTCAAAGATACTACCCTTTTATAAGGGATATAAAACCAGTAGCCTCATATTTTATTTTCTTTGTGGATGCTGGGAATTGAGCTTTGGACCAAGAATCAGAAACCAAAAAGTGAAACTGGGGAGAGTTAAACCCTACCAGTTCACGCCCCCAGTGACCCAACTCCTTTGATCAGGTCTCACCTCCTACATTATGTTAGTTGCAGTGCCCTATGATTTGTTACCTTTCAAAAAGCTCACAAGGCTCTTAGGAGACATCTAGATAGAACTGGTAACATAGACATAGGTTCTGCATTTTAAAAAGTTACGTACTATACTCATTCTTGTTAGAGAAGTTTGCAAAACACTTGCCCTATGTTAGAATAAAGTCGTAGTAGTTGAAATTTTAATAGGTTTTAGGAATGTGAGTAAAGAGTGGTCATGGTACAGCATGGGGGTTTAATATTTCTGCAGAACATAATTTAAATGGCCTAGCATAATATATGAATAGTGCCCTTTGGATTTGGGTGTGACAGCCCTGAATTGATCTTTCAGACTTCATATGTGGGGGATATTGTCTCAAATGATGCACTCTTAGTCTTTTTATTATTTTATCTAGGCCAGTTGTATGCCAGCTCCGTTCATATGCCACCTGTTTTGTAGGTAGAATTTTATTGGAACATTGTGTTTGTTTTGTTTAATGGCTTCTTTGCATTACAGAAACTGAGTTGGGTAGTTGTAATACAGCTCTGTGCGCTGCAAAAGCTAAATATTTACTCTCTGAACATTTTACTGGAAATGTTTGCTGATCCCTGGTCCAGAGCCAATCTGAAAATTAGGGGGGACCATTAAAAATGGTATCATGTTAACCAAATTAATAGAGTATGAAATATAATGCAAATTAATTACTTTGTGTTTTCTTTTCAGTGTTTTTAGAAGGCTCACTGAGCAGACCACTTCATATCCTAGATCCAAGATTCCTGAGGAATCCAAATTAGTGTCCTGAAGGTCATTGGTAGTTTGGGTTCTAGAGCAGAGCAAAAGTTATGGAAGAACTGGTAAAGTGTTACTCTCCCATATTGCTTCCTTGGAGTTTCTAAGTCAGTTTAGTGTTAGTCAATAGAAGTATAAAACTTTCTTGTTTCAAATGTTAACCTGTTTTTTATCAGTAATGTGAAATTTGGCTTTTTATTTAACCAGCCTTCTTTGTGTTGGTCTTTTTTCTGCTTCCTGCATGGGTACTGCTTCCTTTACTCCGTGAATTTTATTACTACTTGACTTCTTCTGGTGTGATGTATACAAAACTCAAAACAGAAATTCTAGCCAGTAATAAAATTTCATTAGTTAATGTTGCAAGAAATAATCTATTGCTTCTTACTAATGAGGAATAGTAACATATTTCCTCAGATGGTTATGAAATTTTGGGCCGAGGATTTAGCCCAGTGGTTCCAGCATCTGCCTCAGAAACACAAGGTCCTGAGTTTGATCCTGGTACCACATAGCACAATGGTGGGTATATAATCCCTGCAATCAGTACCACACACCATAACGCGGGTGTGGTGGCTCACGTCTGTTATCCCAGCACTTGGGGAGGCAGAGACTGGAGGACTTCTGTGAGTTCAAGGCTTGCCTGGGCTACCTAGTGAGCTCAGAGCCAGCCTGAACTACAAAGTAAGCCCTGTTTCAAAAAAGGGGAGGGTGTGCATTGTTGAGCAAGTTACAATTTTTGATTTCCACTTTGACTATCCTTGTTTTACTATAAATTACTTACTCTACCAAGTAATTTGTGTCGTACTGGAAGATTTTCTTGGAGAGGAGTCTAAAATGCCTGAAGCATTCAAGTGACATTTTTAAAGAGATTTTTATGACATCTTTATCATCCTATGGGAACAACTGAATTATATTCTATGAAATTTGTGGTTAGGTTTATGTGTGGTCTACTGGGCATTTACTATATATTGCTGGTATATTGTAGCCCATTCCAGTGAGTTTGGACATATTGATGAAAATCAAAACGGATAATATCAGTAATACTGCAGATATCTCAGTGTACTATTGTTTTGAACAATTTTCATTCATATCCTGTCATTCACTAAAGTAATTGAATCCAGGCCAAGCACTTTTCTTAATATTTGAAGTGGTACATACTATTGACTTGACTTATACTTCTGTAGTCCTTGAAAACAAGGGGATATAAATTTGCAGTGTCTGTGCAAAATCTTTAGGATTTTGATGATGTGGGGTATTTGAGTTAAAATTATGTGTCAGTTTTGACCAGGTGAATTTTTTAATGACTTCTTAAAATTATTTAAAAATTATAATAGTAGGGGCTGGGGATTTAGCTCAGTGGTTCTCGCATCTGTCTTGCAAGTGCAGGGTCTTGAGTTTGATCCTGGTACCACATATGCCAGGTGTGTAATCCCAGCAATCAGAACCACCCACCACAGTGCCAAGCATGGTGGCTCATGCCTGTAATCCCAGCACTCGGGAGACAGAAACAGAAGGATTCTGTGAGTTTGAGGCTAGCCTGGGCTACATAGTGAAGAGCCATCCTGAACTACAAAGCAAGACCCTGTCTCCAAAAAATAAATAAAATATTTTATTAGTGAAACCAGATGGAAATAATTAGTCTCATAATCTGAATACCTTTTTTAATTAGCAGACATTTCATTATACATGATTATTTGTGTCATTTTAGATGACTTTATGAGGTATTCATAATCTAGAAAATTTTCCATCTTTTTTATTCCTGGAGAAAATCTATGTAGAATGAGTGTATTTTCTCTAACTCCTTTTTTTTTTTTTTTTTTTTTTTTGAGACAGGGTCTCGCTTTGTAGTTCAGGCTGGCCCTGAGCTCACTATGTATCCCAGGCAAACCTTGAATTTAGCAATCCTCCTGCCTCTGCCTCCTGAGTGCTGGGATTACAGGTGTGAGCCACCATGCCCGGCACTGTGGTATGTGGTATTGATGGTTGGTGGGCATGAGTCACCACGGCCCAACATTATATGTGGTTACTGGGATCAAATTCAGGGCCTTGCGCTTGGGAGGCAGGTGCTGGAACCACTGAGCTAAATCTCCGTCCCTTTAACTCCTTCTTTTGACTGTTTTTTTATTTTTTTATTTTTTTTTGTATTTATTGATTAATTGATTCTTGCAGTACTGGGGATTGAACTCAGGCCCTTTGCGTCCAAGGTTGGCATGGTACCACTTGAGCTAAATCCCCAGCAATATTTATTTTTAAATACCAGGTTACAGTATTTTTTTATACTTTAAGTCTTTTTGATTTATATTATAGATTTGTCATAATACAGTTATTGAGATGTACACTGTGAGGTTAGTTTATTGATGTCTTATTTTTAAAATGCCTGTGAAGCTCAGTCATGGTTTCACTATTCATGAATTACTATACACTGGATATAGTAATGTCTTCAGTGTTAAACATTTGATACTTTAGAAGACTGAAGAAAATAAATCTGGTTGTCTTGAAGTACAACTGCTGATGTATAGCTTTCTTTTTTTTTTTTGAGACAGGGTCTCACTTTGTAATTCAGGCTGCCCATAGCCCAGGCAAGCCTTGAATTCAGAGCAATCCTCCTACAACTGTCTCCCAAGTGCTGGGATTACAGGTGTGAGCCACCATGCCCAGGATTGTGGTACATGGGACTGATGATGGAACTTGGGACTTTGTGCTTGCGAGACAGATGCTGGAATCACTGAACTAAATCCCCAGCCCTGATATATAGCTTTCATATTAGAATCATATGAGGAGTCAGTTTTAGAAAGCCAAATAGCTAACAGCTTTTTACACTTGGTTTGTAGCACACTCAACTTTTCAGTATGTACGTCCACTTGAATATTCCTTCAGTGTTAGACTGAGAGGCAGACTTGGATTCCATTTAGGAAGAAAAATCTGTTTTTTCTTTTCAAAACGTAGTGCTAAGCGCTGTAGAGGACACAGGGTGTTAAGAGGATTTTAGATCCTGCATAACACAGAAAATGTCACTAAAAAGTTCTTGAGAGTTTAGAAAAATTCTCTACTGTGGAGTGTTAATGTGTTGCCCAAAAGTCCTTGCACTTCTGTGGAATTTACTCTGGGTGTTTCCTTCTTTATTTTTAACTGATACAATTGGTTTATTATTCTGTTATATTGTAGGTATACCTGTTTTTTCATATGAAATGGTAAGTTCTGGTAATATTTGGTTTAGAATGGTAAGCCTTACATTTAGCTAATGTTTCCTTTTTATTTTAAGAAAATGGAGGGGACTCAAGATTGGCAGTTAAGCTAAACAAGTTTTTAAATACTTGATACACGTAATTAAGAATTTGGTTGGGGGCCGGAGCGTTAGCTCAGTGGTTCCGGCGCCTGCCTCACAAGCACAAGGTGCTGAGTTCGATCCCCAGTAAACCACATTCAATGCTGGGCGTGGAGACTCACGCCCACCAGCCATCAATACCACATACCACAGTGTCGGGTGTGGTGGCTCACGCCTGTAATCCCAGCACTCGGGAGGCAGAGACAGGAGGATTGCCGAGTTCCAGGCTTGCCTGGACTACGTAGTGAGCTCAGAGCCAGCCTGAACTACAAAGCGAGACCCTGTCTCCAAAAAAAACAAACAAACAAAAAAAAGAATTTTTTTGGAATTAATGAAAGATAGAAAAAAACAATTTTATTCTGCTTTGTGACTAATTTAGTGTATTTAGGCTTGTCCTAGAAGACTTATTTTATGTGTTGGTTGTGTTTTTAAATGTTTTTAGGCTTGTCAGTACCTAATGTCTTCTGTACTTGATTTGGAGGGCACAGAGCTCTATACTATTAACTGAAATGTCAGAATTTTATTCTGAGTTAAATAAGGTAAATGGTATTATCATTATCCTTGTTTAATATTAGCTGCTAGTGGAAGAGGGTAGCTTTGCCTATGGTTTGGGTTTGTAAACATGCTCTACCAATGAAATAAATTTTAGATTGTTGTTACAAACTTTCAGAGAGGTTTGTAAAATTTCAAATAATACACTGAGGATACAGTGGCAGAGGGCTTGACTGGTATTTTCCAAGGCCTGGGTTTGATCCTCAATAGTATACACATCAAAAAAGTAATTAATACGGCCAGGAATTTAGCTCAGTTGTTCCGGCGTCTGCCTTGCAAGTGCAGGGTCCAGAGCTGGATCTCCAGTATCCACATACCACAGTGTGGGCCATGGTGACTCACGCCTGTAATCCCAGCACTTGAGAGGCAGGAGGATTGCTGTGAGTTCAGGGCTTGTCTGGGCTACATAGTGAACTCAGGGCCAGCCTGAACTACAAAGCCAGACCCTATCTCAAAAAAAAATAATAATAATAATAAAATTCAAGTAACAAAGTATATGTATGAGTGCTTTCATTTCATTTGGTGTATTACTGCCTTTTCAACACCCAGTTTTTAATAGTTGATATGGTTATAATAGTTTTATTATAATTAAAAATTTTAAGTAACTTTGATCTTCAAACTTATTAAATATTTAAATAATTCCTATATCATAACAGTTGCTTTGAATTAAATACTTAGAAAAATATGGTAGTTTGTCAAAATGTGAAAGCTTCTGGTAAACTATTGGGATAATTTATCTAATGCCTATTATCACAAACAGAAGAGTCTATTATATGTACTTAATTCTTCATGCTTTGCTGTTTTATTCTACTGCTTGCTTTTGATTTAACCAGTTTGGAATTATTTCTTGTGCAGTTTGTATTTATGCTTGTTTCATTATTCACACCTTGGGCTTGGCCAATTTTGATAGTTTAATCTTCATAAGAAGATACATTAGGTAAGAAAGACATTATAAGAAAATAACCACTCACCAGTATTATATTTGCTTTGGTAATATTCTGTTATTAGTATTGTGATAGTTCATGTCTTCAGGAGTTTGGAAGAGTAGTACATCTGAAAAATAATTATTATCAATCAGTTCTAGGTTTTCAAAGCACCTCTTCAGAGAGTTTGGCCTAACAGCTGAAAGTAATAGTATTCAAAATAGCCTCATTAAAATGCATTAAAATTCTCAGCTTTACCTTTGTTTTAGAATTTATGTAAAATGGCACTGGAGGGCCGGAGGGTTAGCTTAGTGGTTCCGGCGCCTGCCTTGCAAGCATAAGGTCCTGAGTTTGATCCTCGGTAACCATATACAATGCTGGGCGTGGAGACTCAGGCCCACCAGCAATCAATACCACGTACCACAGTGCCGGGCGTGGTGGCTCACACCTGTAATCCCAGCACTCGGGAGGCAGAGGCAGGAGGATTGCTGAGTTCGCAGCTTGCCTGGGCTACATAGTGAGCTCAGAGCCAGCCTGAATTACAAAGCAAGACCCTGTCTCAAAAAAAAAAAAAATGGCACTGGAGATATAGCTTAGTGGCACCATGCCTGCCTGGCAAATGCAAGTCTTGTGTTGGATCCTTGGTACCACAAAATTTAAAAAAAGGAAGAAAAAAGAATTTATGTAAAATGCATTCTCTTTTGTGTCTAACACGTTAGATTATATATAATTATATTTAATTCAATTTCACTAAACTGTTCTGTGTACTAAAAAGTAGCCTTTAGTTTTGCTGTGTATTCAGTAGAATTTAACAGGAACATCAGGACAGTCTTCACCTTCTACCCCAGCTAGATTTTTTAAAATGTGTTGTTGATAGGCTAGGTTTCTAGCAAAACCCTGTCTTGGTAAAAAAAATTACAAGGGCTATGACTTTAGATTTCCTGTCTGACTTTATTTATTGATTAATACTAGGAATTAAACCCAGAGCTTTGACAGTAAGCTACATTACACCCTCATATACACACACACAGACCAAAAACACCCTCTTTTTTTTTTTTTTTTTTTTGAGACAGGGTCTCACTTTGTAGTTCAGGCTGGCCCTGAGCTCACTGTGTAGCCCAGGCAAACCTCAAACTCAGCATTCCTCCTGCCTCTGCCTCCTGAGTGCTAGGATTACAGGTGTGAGCCACCACACCCAACATTGTGGTGTGTGGTACTGATTGCTGGTGGGTGTGAGTCGCCATGCTCAATATCATATCATTGTATGTGGTTACCAGGATCAAACCAGGGACCTTGCACTTGCTAGGCAGGCAGTGGAACCACTGAGCTAAATCTCCAGCCCAAAAAACCCTCTTTTTAAAAAAATAGTTTTAGGACTGGAGATGTAGGTCAGTGGCACTGTGGCTGCCTGACAAGTCCAAGGTCCTGAGTTTAGTCCCCCATACAAAACAAAACAAAAATCTTTGTTTTAAAATAAATTCTCACTACCAGGTGTGCTAGTGCACGCCTGTAATTTAAGCACTCAGGAGGCAGAGGAGGAGTATTGCTGAATTTAAGACTTACCTGGGCTACATGGTTGCCTAGGCTGGGTTGGGAATTGTGATCTTCCTTCTGCAACCCCTCATAGAGTTAGGATCACAACATGCCTGGCATGTTCAGATATTTTACTGTTTTCCTGCTTACCTCCATCCTCCTTTCTCCTTTCTCTCTGTGTATATGTGTTCTGGGGATTGAAACCAGGGCCTGATGGTTACAGCGTACACGTTCTACCACTAACTTATATCCCCAGCTCTTTCCTTCCTTTCTTCATTCCACTGTAGACTTTATTGGTTAAAGCAGTTTTAGATTCAGAGCAAAACTGAGTGGAAACTGCAGAAAGTCTATTCCACATATGCACAGCCTCTCCCAATATCAAAATTGTACGTCATGCTGGCATACTTATGTAATAACCTAAAGCCACATACCATTTATCAGCCAAAATCCTTAGTTGACATTAGGATTCACTACTGGTGTTGTACATTCAGAAATCTTCGACAAATGTGTAGTGCTCTAATATAATATTACCTAATTTTACAGTACCATACTGAGTATTTTTTCTCCTTAAGAATCCTCTGTGCTCACTTATTCCTCCCAGCCTTTGACAATTACTCTTCCAAAACTAAAAACTGTCTTCATAAGTTTGCCTTTTCTCTATTGCTTCCGTTAACCTAACAGCACACATTTTAAATTTCCATATATCTTTTATGACTCAATAGCTCATTTCTTTTTACCATGGAATAATACTTCTTTGTCTGAACGTACCAGAGAACACCTTGATTGTTTCTCCATGTAAATACAAATAAACGTTCACGTGCAGGTTTTCCTTGGACTGAAATTTTCAGCTCCTTTGGGTAAAAATCAAAGAGCATGATGCTGGATCACATGGTAAGAATATGTTCAGTTTTATATGAAATTCCCACGCTGTCTACCAGAGTAGCTTTCATTTCCACCACAGTGCATGAGGATTCCTGTTCTGTAGCAGTGGTTGTGAACCTGTGGCACACACACTGCAGCCAACTGTTTGTTACCACTGAAAGTGTAAAAAGTTCACCCCTGGCTACATCCTTGTCAATGTGTGGGGTTGTCACTGTTTTTGAATTTTGGCCATTCAAATATTTGTATAATGATGTTTTAATTTGCAATTCCTTAATGACATGTGATATAAAGTTCCAATCTAAGAATCAGAAAAGAGAAGAGCTGGACAGGGTGGCATGTGCCACCATACCTTTCTTGAAATCATATTTCTTAATAATCTTACTGGAAAATGTAAGCCAAGTGATGATATCAGTAAGTAGATGGTGGTATTTCTTTATTTGTTTGTTTTTAATTAGTAATTGCCCTGTTGAATGAAGAAAATATTGGTACTGTGTGATTAAGATCATAGTTATATATAGTATATTGTTAAAACTCTTACAGTTAATTAAAGTTGCGATAGTCTTGATTTCTCCATGTCCTGGAAGGGTTGTGGGGACTTTCACTAGTTCACACTATGCTGTGATCACTCTTTTATCAAAGTGGTGTGTGCTATGCATAGTTCTGGCAATCAGCCATTCTTTGCTTCCTTTTTTTGTTATGTGTTAGAATTTTAAGTAGAGTTGAATGACAAGATTTGTGGAAAAAATATATATAAATTTTCATAGGAAGGCACATTGCCTTTTAAACACTGTAAGTTTAAAATCTTAACCTTCTGTTAAGCTTGTATTATAATTTGTGAATTTGGAAATAGTAAGATTTTTATTGGCCAACTTAACTATTATTTATATGACTTTGAGTTTCAAAGTTATTTAATATCTCTGTTCCTCAGTTTTATAATCTCTAAAATGGCCTGAGACCTACCTACCTTATAGTATCATTTAAAATTGAGTCTCAAATCACAGTTCTATTTATTGCATTGTAGTTTTTGAGATGTTGGTTACAAATAACTTGTTTCACCTTAAACTATATCTGTTAATTTGTGGTTGAATTAAAGCATTAAAATTTGTTTTAAAACTACTTCTAATTTAAAATATATTAAAAGTTATTCCCAGCTGGGCGTGGTGGCTCATGCCTGTCATCCCAGCACTCAGGAGGCAGAGGCAGGAGGATTGCTGAGTTCGAGGCTTGCCTGGGCTACATAGTGAGCTCAGGGCCAGCCTGAACCACAAAGCAAGACCCTGTCTTAAAAAAAAAAAAAGTTATTCCCAGAAGTGAGGGCCTTTTATATTGCTTTGAGTGGACACATAGTTGAGAATTTGGCTAGGTGATTTTTTTTCTTTTTTTTTTGAGACAGGGTCTTGCTTTTGTAGTTCAGGCTGGCCCTGAGCTCACTATGGGGCCCAGGCAAGCCTGGAACTCAGCAATCCTCCTGCCTCTGCCTCCCGAGTGCTGGG
Organism: Thryonomys swinderianus; assembly: GCA_004025085.1. Lineage (NCBI taxonomy): Eukaryota > Metazoa > Chordata > Mammalia > Rodentia > Thryonomyidae > Thryonomys > Thryonomys swinderianus. The sequence continues at coordinate 13,663 of PVIC010009605.1, forward strand.
ATTACAGGCCTAAGCCACCACGCCCAGCACTGTAGTATGTGGTATTGATGGCTGGTGGGTGTGAGTCACCACGCCCAGCATTGTATGTGGTTACCGAGATCGAATTTAGGACCTTGTGCTTGCGAGGCAGGCACCAGAACCACTGAGCTAAATCTCTGGCCCAGTGATTGTTATTATTGATACATAAAATGATAGAATTTCTGTCTTTTAGTTTATAAAAGGACCTTAACAGTCTGCCTCTATTTCATTTATGAGAAGTATGTAATACTGGACTTTCACAAAACACCAATCTGAAGAAATAAGGAAGCCTAAAAGGTTTTCTCCCTAAAAGTCTCAAAGAATAAAGTGTACAAAATATTTAATAATTTTCCAAAATATGCTGTCAAATTACTAACTGAAGTTATATGTATGTTTAGTGAAAAATGCTACAGCACACAATATGAATTTGGGTATATTAACTGTTATTATATGTTATGGGCTATTCTGAGATATTCTGATTATCCCATTTAAGAAGAAATACTTCAGAGCTTGAGCATGTTTATAATGTAGCCTCAAAAGGGAAAGTTAATGTGACTATGTAGTTGGCCTTCAGTATGTTGTTTCCTGTGAAAGTTCTCTTAAGGATAAAAATAGGTTTGCATGGGCCAAACATTTAGCTCAGTGATTCCGGCATCTGCCTAGCAAGCACAGGGTCCCTGGTTCAATCCCCAGTAACTACATAGAATATTGGGTGTGGTGACTCACAACCACAGCAATCAGTACCACATACCACAGTGCCAGGCTTGGTGGCTCATGCCTATAATCCCACCACTTGGGAGCAGAGACAAGAGGATTGCTGAGTTTAAGGCTTGCCTGGACTACATAGTGAGCTCAGAGACAGCCTGAGCTACAAAGTGAGACCCTGTCTGGAAAAAAAAAATGGTTTGCAAATAATAGAAAGTACTATGTGAGCTACAAAGCTAAGTATTGTTACTTCACAGTTATATTTAGAGCCAAAAAATACAGAATAAAAAAGATAGTTTCTAACCCCTCTCCTACTATGAATTGTAGTACTGTATAGTTTGTTGGAGTGTATAAAGTATATTTGAAGCAGTGAGATTAGACATTGTACCCCTAACCTTCATAATGGAGTCAAATCTGAAAGGAAAAATGTAAATGACACCCTTCCTCACCAAAAGTCACTGTTAGAGCCTATCTCAAGAAATGAATAAACGGGCCGGAAGGTTAGCTCAGTGGTTCCGGCGCCTGCCTCGCAAGCGAAAGGTCCTGAGTTTGATCCCCGGTAATCACATACAATGTTGGGCGTGGAGACTCACGCCTACCAACAAACACCGCATACCACTGTTCTGGGCGTGGTGGCTCACACTGTAATTCCAGCACTCGGGAGGCAGAGACAGAAGGATTGCTGAGTTCGAGGCTTGCTTGGGCTACATAGTGAGCTCAGAGCCAGCCTGAACTACAAAAAAAAAGCGAGACCCTGTCTCAAAAAAAAAGGAAAAAAAATTAAATAAAAAAAAAAGAAATGAATAAAGGCCAGACGTAGTGACTCCCGCCTGAAATTCCAGCACTTGGGAGGCAGAGGCAGGAGGATTGCCACAATTTCCAGGTTACCCTGGGCTACATAGTGAGTTCGGGTCAAGCCTGAACTACAGAGTGAGACCCTGTCTCAGAAAAAACTTAGGAAGGAAGGAGGAATTGGGGATTAGCTCAGTGGTTCTGGCACCTGTGTCTCAAGGTCCCAACGTTGATTCCCCATTGCAAAAAACAAAGAATAAAAGATTGGAGCTATAATTCAGCATGAAGGCCTTGGGTCCAATCTCCTATACCACAGATATATAGATAAATGAATAGCAAAATCAGAATGGATGTGAAACTTAGCAGAGCTTTTGCATATCATACTTGAGGCCTCCATTTGATCTCCAGAAATAGGGGAAAGTGTATTGATAGCCAAGAGTTTTATGAGAGGAAAAAGCTTAATCTTAAGAAACTTTAAAAATAGCATTTAGAGCTAAGTATGTAGCTCAGTGGCACTGCCCATGCCTCACAAGCACAAAGTCCTGAGTTGGATCTTAGTACAGAAACAAAAAACAGTATTTAGAAAGGTTTGGCACTTAGGTTTTGTGAATAATGTGACTAAACATTTTATTCCTGATGATGCTTTTGCTTTTCAGGGCTTCATATTTTGTGACATAGCTTAATTAAAGATTATCTTTTGAGAGCTGGGAATTTGGTCATTGTTTCCTGTGCTTGAGAAAAGCACAAGGTCCAGAGTTTGATCCCCAAGACCAAAAAAATTACCTTTTGATCATCTCCATTGGTTAAGATGGACAGTGTTGGGTTGGAAATTTAGCTCAACAGTTCTGGCAGCTGCCTGGCAAGTGCAAGGTCCCTGGTTCGATCCCCAGTTACCACATACAGCAGTGCTGGCCGTGGTTGCTCATGCCTGTCATCTCAGCACTCAGGAGGCAGAGGCAGCTGGATTGCTGAGTTTTAGGCTTGCCTGGGCTACATAGTGAGCTCAGGGCCAGACTTTGAACTACAAAGTGAGACCCTGTCTCAAAAAAAAAAAAAGATGGACAGTGTTATTGAAATTTTTTCAAAAGAACCATTTCTTCCTTAGTGACCATTATACAGTATTCCCAGCATAGCTTTCTGTTTTACAGTTTTGCATGTACTTTTCACTCATGTTTTATGTCATTAAATGGAAGTAAATGAACATTTAATTTCTATTAAATTGCTTTGAAAAATAATTTTTACTTGAAACTTAAAACATTGGTGTCTTTGTCTCCAAATGTAACTTATGATTATTATACTTTTAACACACTTGAGACTGGAAATGGTCATCAAAATGAAGAGTTACAGTTTTAGGTAAGCATTATACCTGCTGATCTATGTCCTCACCCTAGGAAATTGTAATTTTAGAAAGTTAGGGCATGAGGATATAGGTCACTGATGCGTAGTTGCCTACTGTGTGCAAGACTTGAGTTCTATCCTCAAGAGTTCATACATAGATTAGGTAATTAAATAAGTTACTTAGTAATTTCACCTGACATTTTGCTGGTTAATGTAAATCTTGTTAGTAAATTACTTGTTTTTAGGAAGTAGCATCTGTAATTACGTTCGAAAAGCTTTCAACATTTGACCTTTTGTGCTATAGATAACTTCAGTAGTGCATTGTTGCAGAATTGGCATGATTACATTCAGTTTTAGGTAGAACCATCAGTTGGCGAAAGGAAAGCAATTTTATTGAATTTCAGCAACTGCTTGTGCAAAATGAAGACTTGTATTTTATAACTGTAGTCGGAAAAAATTTTAATACTTGGACAGTGAAAATTATGTGTATGGGTTTTTTTTTAACCTGTTTTAATACTTTGGTGATCTAGAAGGAAGAATAATTGATACCAGTAATTATTTTTATCTTGGTATGTGTCTCTGGTAGAATGGAAACATTAAAAAATATCTGTGGAAGATTTTATGTAATCTGGTTGATGGATAATCTTGCAATATAAACTGGTATTCTAAGCATTTATCGTGTACTGAGTTTGGCAGACCAAAATTCTTTTCAGTGTTTCTATTAAGTAAGTGATGTTGAAAATTTCCAAAATTTTTAATGGAAAGTGATGTTGCAATTCACTTTTTTCTTTTTGATTTTAGATGGGGAATGTAAAGTCATAATATCGATAGGTTGACTGTGACAACTATGTTTACTTACAGAGAGAACAGGAAATGAGAATGGGTGATATGGGTCCCCGTGGAGCAATAAACATGGGAGGTAGGGATTTGAAGTAAAAGCCTTTTGTAATTTACTTGTAATTCTTTGGGATACTGTAAATGCTGTTTGTGGTATCTACATATCAATAACCTTAAAATATGGAACCAACACTTTGAATATGAAATCTCTTCCACTTATTAAAGTAAAATATGATTGTATTAAAAATACATGCCAAGAATGCCGGACGTGGTGGCTCACGCCTGTAATCCCAGCACTCCGGAGGCAGAGACAGGAGGATTGCTGAGTTCGCTGCGGCTTGCCTGGGCACCATAGTGAGCTCAGGGCCAGCCTGAACTACAAAGCGAGACCCTGTCTCAAAAGCAAAAAAAAAAAAAAAAAAACATGCCGAGGAGGAAAGTTTAAAATCTATATATTATTATATACTTTTATAGCTTCAATGAAAGAAACCTATAAATTTCTAATACAGCCTGAAAGTAGTTCAGTCATTATATAATGCAATACATCTCTGTCACTTTTATAATCAAATTCTGTGCCTTCAAATTGACTTTTTTACTCCAGAAAATGATAGTTTTTGGTCAACTGTTTTTAAACTTTTTGAGAACACTATAAATTTGTGTTTAAACTAGTTTTTTGTTCATGTTACTGAATGCTTAACATTTTATTCTTGACCATGCTGCTGTACATGGGAATACACAGCCTGGAGAGACCTGTGTGCCTTGCTTATGCATCTTGAGAGTTCATGTGCAGTTTTTAAGGAAATGCCTGTGTTAATAACTTTAATATTAGCTGGCTTTTATAGACAGATTATTGGGGAAGCAGAATTAATAAGTAAAAATGAATGTAGTATGGATCTTCAGTTTGAAATTTAAAATGCTATACATTTAAACATTAGATAATGCATGAAACTTTCACATTACATGGTCCTATAGAAGCTATCGTAAAGTTAAAAATCTTTATATAATTCAAACATACACAGTATTTTAAAAAAACATTGCTAGGCATCCAGTGTATGATGTGTACACCAATGTAGTAATTCTTCAGCTATATAATGTATAAAATAAAACTTAAAAGAAAGAATGAACATTTTATATAATCAGTTTTTCTTCCTTAAATATCTGATACCAATTCTTTGACATTTCTTAGTTGCATAGTATAGAATTGGTTTATTTTCTTGGCTATCAACAAGTCGTTATTAAATATCTTTTGTATGTAAAGGAACCCTGAAACATTTTCTTTGCCCTTAGTGAATTTAATCATTCATGTGGATGCATGAAGTAATTAGTGAAGCAAGAGTATAAATTCTAAACTATGAAGCATAGTTGAATATATACTGATGTACCAGTGGTTATTTATTTCTCTCAGAGTAAATTCTGGTTATAAAATAATTACATGATTTTTAAATACTATAAGATTATTGTGGATTATAAGTAGTGTGAAGGACAATCAGGTTGTCATTAATTTCATAATCAGACTTTAAAATAGTATAAAGCTCAAAACCATTTCTCATGGTCCAGAAACACTGTAAAAGCATTTTCTTTGCTTTATTAATAGCTTTAAAAGAATGTGCCTTTACATGTCTTACTCAGGAATTCAAGAGAATTTAAGCATTTTATGACATTTTCACTAGAAAACCTCATTTACATATTCAATACTTACTCTCCTGAGTCTAATCCATTTAATAAAATTTTCTTTAGTCTTCATTCAATGTGGGACTTTAGTGGTGTTTTGGAGTAAATCTAGTTGGATTACTGTTGAATAGATAGATAAAACTGATCCATTCATTTAAGTTACATTGATGGGACCAGCTGTGTAGCTCAGTGCTAGAGCTTGTGCTTAGTGCCTTGGGTTTGATTCCCAGCAAAAAAAGAAAAAATTACAAATTCTGTTGATGGAATATGGCAATAGGATTTCTGGGTATGGATTTAGGTATGTCACCAGTGTGTATACCAAATAAAATGCATATTATAAAGCCAGACGATGGCAACATTTCTTAGAGCTTTAAATTTAGTTTATTTGTAATTCTGTGGATGAAGATGTCAGTAATAAAAAAGGCTGATAGTTGCTGATATTATTGCTCTTTTAAAATATGCATAGTTGTGAAGTTATAGTCCATACTCTCAAGTTAAATATAAGTGTACTGAAGGGGAATAAGAAGGGAAAAATGCTATTGTTAGTCTGTTCATTTGGAGAAAAGTTAATGAAAAATGCCCATTAGATACTGTCTTCAACCCCCCATTTCTACACTTGATCTTAGCCAAAAGGCCGAGAAGTAATCTTCTCCATTTGTAAATTATGAAAGGTTATACTGTCCAAAGGGAATCAGAACATTCTTAGATACGTTATATATTCATCAGTAAAACATTTTAGGATCAAGGAAGACATATTTTGAGAAGTTGCTTGTTTTCTAGTGTTTAATTTGAAGAGCAATAGTATGCAACACTGAGGATTGTTTTGGAGTTGAGAATGTTTTCAGCTACTCCTTGGACAGGGTACTAGAGAGTTGAAGATCATTAGCTATTCTGTAGTAAATTCCAAAGAAAAGTTCAACTCCTTTATAATATATATTTGAGAAATTAAATTCTGAGAGTCAGAAAACTGTCCTACTTAATGAAATGCTAAGAGAAACCTCTAAGGTAGAATCAGTCCTTTTCTGAATTTCTAGGAACAAGTGCAAGTATTTAAAAAAGTGAAAATGTTGAAGGTCTAAAAATATGCCTATGAGACCCTCCTAATTATAATAAGTATTCCAGTAGAGTCATTATGGTACTTAATATGAGATAGACTTTTTTTTTGTTTGAGACAGGGTCTCGCTTTGTAGTTCAGGTTGGCCCTGAGCTCACTATAGCTCAGGCAAGCCTCGAACTCAGCAATCCTCCTGTCTCTGCCTCCTACATTATAGGCGTGAGCCACCACACCCAGCAGACATATCTGTTTTGATGGAAAAATTTGATTCATATCTGATTATCCTCATTTGTAGATTTTGAATATCAAAAACATGCACTAGGTGTTTTATCTATTTGGGTCCTGTGGGTTTTTTTTTTTTTTTTTTTTTTTTTGAGATAGCATCTCGCTTTGTAGTTTAGGCTGGCCCTCAGCTCACTATGTAGCCCAGGCAAGCCTTGAACTCAGCAATCCTCCTGCCTCTGCCTAGGAGTGCTGAGATTACAGGCTGAGCCACCACACCCGACTTAGGTCCTGTTGTTTTTAAAAATAAATTTTATTGTAATGAGTCATTTTTATTGGGGTTTAGATTGCATGTTTTAGTAAAATGATTAAAAATATAAAGGCCAAGAATTTTCTGTAGTGATCTTTGTAAGAAGTGGTTTCCCGCCTTCAGCCTAATCTAATTTACCTGGTATTGTTTTTTAGTTAGATTAAAAAAAGAATTTTGAAGTACTAATTCTCTCATTCAAACTGGTATAGTCAAAATTGTTGGTTAACAATATTTTTGCTGGGTGTGGTTGTACACACTTCTAATTCCAATACCTGGGAGGATGAGACAGAAGGTTGGCCTTGAGTTGGAAGCCTGTTTGAACTGTGTAGTGGAACCCCGATTGAGACAAAACAAAACCAAAATCAACAAAATTGTTTTAAGTATTACTGATTTTTAAGACTTTGAAATCATTACATCCTCAGATGCCCTCCTCATATTATTGATAGTTGCCTCATTTATGTTTTGGGGATGAAGATTTTAATATGTAGAGAATGCTGTGTTGCACAGTAAATAACTCATTCTCAAGCAAGGAAAATTATTTTAAATGGTAATAGTCTTGGGGTATAAGATTGCATACATTATGTAAAGTTTTTAATGTTTACTATACTAAGATAGGACAGCTCTAAGTATAGATTGTTTTACATAGATGCATTTAGCCCAGCACCTGCTGGTAACCAAGGTCCTCCTCCAATGATGGGTATGAATATGAACAACAGAGGAACTATTCCTGGCCCACCAATGGGTCCTGGTCCTGCCATGGGACCAGAAGGAGCTGCAAATATGGGAACTCCAATGATGCCAGATAATGGAGCAGTGGTAATGTATCATGAACATTATTTTTGATTATACTCGGTAATGTACACCTGGGCCCCAAAGATACCTTCACACTTAACATAATTTGGCATCATGTGTTTTGACAAGAGAGAAAGCCAATGAAAAAAAAGTACTTTGTGAAGTCAGATTTATGAGAGACTATCTTTAAATAGCCCAAGAGGTAGGAGTACTATCCATGGCATGCTCTCGTATTTCAGTATATAGCATATACTATATTTTCTTAGATTTTTTTTCAGTGCTTTTAGTTTATAGCCTCCATATTACAGTGTTTAATGTAATCTTTGAGTATTTTGTTATGTTCTTTTTGGTATGGACTCCTTTGGTGGGGGCAAAATTCCATTATGTGTAGAAATAGTTTTCAGTAACCATTTCTGATAGAATGGTCACTTGTCACAATCCCAGCATGTGTATTTTCACTGTAAAGGTGATTTTTTGTGTGTGTGTATTCTATACTTACATTGCTGTATTTTCGCAGAATTACTTTTGATATTTTTTACTAAATTTAGATTACTTTTTGCTTGGTTCTGACAGTGTGAAGATATCTTTGTATGGGTTAAATATGAAAGCAAGGTTTTTCAGCTGTATTTTTATTATATATTCAATATCAGCAAGACTGATATCTTTTCACTATCCTTAAATAGGACTTTAAATGGCAAAACATTTTCTCATGTGTTCACAATTGTCCTCAATGACATTTAGAAAGAAAAATTTGTTGGCTGTATATTTTGAAAAGGCAGTTTGATTTGAGGACTATCATCAAATGTGTAAGGTGCCACTGCTGGGAAAGAAAAACACTGCCAGTTAAACTCAGACATGTAAATCCATGTTGATTTAGAAGACAATAAAAGTAAGACATTATGGATTAGAGATATAGCTCAGTGGTAAAATTCCTTTCTAGCATGCACAGTGTCACACATAAAAGGCAAGACATTGTGCATCTTAGAATTGAAGAATGCACTGTTTGTTGTTATAAATTTACTTAGTCTTAAAATTTGGAAAATTTGACATGCTAACATTTGGAATTTAAACATTAGTAGTTCAGCAAACTGAGGCAGTGTCAGGATCTACTATGAATAGACGGCACCTTTCTTCTGTTTTTTAGAAAAAATGCCAAAAAGCTCAAAGCATGAATTTGGTTAAGTTTTCTTTAGCGTCTTTCAGTAAAATAATAGTGTTAACTATTCTTTTTTTATATTTCTTTCCCTGAAGCCATGAATTTAATTTAAATATTACCTTGGTGATTTTTTGCAATTACATTTTATTATTGCACTTCAGGAATTCTGTTCAACTCTTGAGATCAGTATATAAGTCATTATTGTAAAGTTTTCAGAGTACTGGGTTGCAAAGTATTCAGAATACTGAGTTTTGATGTTTAATTGTGTTATCTGTAGCTTGAATATTCCTAGTACCAGTCTTTTTCAGTATAAACACTTCACAAGATACCATTTTGAAGTCATAATTCTTTGCTTATTATTGTTTCATGTCTTGGCTTTAGAATGTTTGCTTGATAATATGATGCTGCTCCCCAGTTTTATTTCTCTCATTTTTAGTAAAAAAATATGTCTTTGACAACACAGTTTTATGTACTATAAACGTTGAAAAAGGGCCAGAGCAATAATACAATACTGATCAGGCTTAAGATGGCATTTGCTTGTATCATACAGTTAGTTCTTTTATGAAATTGGGGCATAGCATTAGCAATTTATAAATCTTCAGATGCTGCTTTTTTATTTTTAAACATAGTAACTAATTAAATTGCTCCTTTCTTCCTTCTATGTGTGATCCTGATTCTGCTGGACTTTCTGCTGAACTTGATGACACCACCACTTGGGATTTTGCCAATTTTTCTTGTCACTTATATTTGGCGTGTTCCAAATGGACTTCCTGTTTGTTATGTGGGATTCTAGCATAATGATAGATTTCCCCAGGGACCACCCTCTCAGATGGGTTCCCCTATGGGAAGTAGAGCAGGTTCTGAGACCCCTCAAGCACCAATGAGTGGTGTGGGTCCTGTGAGTGGTGGTCCTGGTGGTTTTGGTAGAGGCAGTCAAGCGGGTACCTTTGAAGGTCCTAATAAGCGTCGTAGATATTAAACATTCTTTTGTTCCTGACTACTTAGAAACAAAATTCAGTGGTATGCCTTTACACTTTTACCTGTTACCTGAAAGAAATGGTTTTATTGTTAATGTGTGTCGACTGAAAATTTTTTCTTTTGTAAAACTTGAGGTTTTTGTATTTTTCTTTATTCATAAGCTTTGTAGATTAGAATGATGATGATACGCATCATTGTGAATGTTAAAATGTGTTTGTGACTTTAGCTAACTGTAGCTATGCCATAGTACTGTGAAATCTATGTAGTTACTTTATCTCAATAAAGAAATCACTTTGAGTAATATAAGATGTTATTAGTGGTATTCTCTTATGGTTTTACTAAGCTTTGCTGTAACAGTAATTCCTTGGTTGCTTTCACTAATTCCAGACATTTAGAAATGCAAAAAGGATTTTTGTTTTATTTGTGCAAGTAACCCTGAAGATAGAAACTCAGTGAAAGCTAATGTCAATACAGATATGTAGATTAGTATATTTGGGGGTGGGAGTGCATGGGAGTTTAATTTGTATAACCCATTAATGTTCTGTAAAATGGAGTTGCTGCCTATATTTCATAAAGATTCTGAATACTCGGATATTCTGAAAAGCATTAATAAGGGTATCTTTGTCCTGTGCTGCTTTTTCCAAATAAATCTTTTGAATCTTGAAAAAACTGTTTGAAGGCAAATCTGTTTTGCTTATAAAATAATATCTAGATTTTAATTTTATTGCCAACATTAATTTGGTGTCAATATCTAGATCTCACCTCAGTTACTATACAACTAGTGTTGCATTTTTTTAAAAGAAACAGTACTACTGGATTGATAGTTAAGGGGAAGATTACTGGATGGTTCATGGTTAATTAGGCACTTCTTGAGAATATTGGTTTCTTAATAGTTTTAAAAGGATGGCTTGATGCTGCAGTGTTAAAAATCCTTCTCTGTAGTTGTAATTCTCTCCAGTAAACTGATGGTTAGGACTGTTTATAGTTGAAGTGTTGAATTTTAAAAGGGGGAGAAGCAACTTGAGAATGGTAGTCATTGAAATCTGATTGGATTTCTGTTCTGCCCAGTAACAATTTTGAATATCAGTGCTTGGGAGAAACTGATTTCATCATGTTATAATATTTACCCTACAAGTCATAGATGCATTTAGAAATTTGTATGTGGTGTGCAGTTATTTAGAATTACATTAAGAAATCTCACATCTAACATATTACAAAGTGAATTCACCAGCCACTGATCATAACATTCACTTCTCACATATTTTGGTGTGTTAATACATCATTCTTTTACCATCTATCTGAAAAACATGGTGTTTTTAGGTAAACGGTATGTAAATAGTGCCTTTAATATTTCTATTTTTGGTGTAAATCTTATTTTTGAAAGAAATAGCTTTGGTTAATTAAAAATGAAAAGCAGTTGTATATAATGCATAATTAAGATACATCCTTTTCTACTAAGTTATTTTTCATATGTATTGTTTCATGTTATTTTTTTTTAGACACTGTTGTGTATTTGGAATTATTTTTTAAAGTTTGCAGTATTTGCAAGGTTTGATTTCAGTAATTCCGTGAGAACTTTTGGAGATTGTAAAGTTATATAGTTAAGGACTATTGGGTTTTTTCATGAGTGTAAGGTGGTGGAGACTTGGATTTGTTTTATGACATTAATTGGGGTATGAAGAGTTTGAAAATTAATTGAAATTTTTAAGTGATACTGCGATTAAGTAAGTCTTTTTCCATCTGTGTTTTATCTATCTAATACTCTGGTCATTTTTAGTGTTGTATTTCATTCAAGGCTGAATTCAGATTGGCAGAAACTTGATCCTTTGATGTTAATATCTACCTTTGACCAAGGCTGTGAAATTCTGTGTGATTCACTCAAGGACACTTGAAAGCCAGTGCACAGAGATGTATTAATCTCCTGAACATCCTAGTGTCCGGGCTCAACTCTGGCTCCAAGAACAGAGTTCTACACAGCTTTTCCCCTGCATCGAGAAAATTCTTGTTCCAGTACTTACCAAGTTTATCCTGGAAACAGTCAGCTTCTGAGTGACAGTCAAGTGGAACATCTATGAACTTCTAGTTACTCAGATGTTAAGGGTTTTATATAAATATGTGTAGCTGGTTTATTTAATATTTTTCTTGTGACTTAGCATACCAATGAACATTTTTTTGTCATTTGCTTAAAAATGATAGATACAAAACTGAAGAGGAACTTTAGCAGTGTTAGGTTTCTGAGTAACTGTGAAGTTGTCATACGTGCTATCATAAGTTTTCAAAAAGTAATATGAAATAATTTTAATATTATCACAGTCTTCTGTTTTTGTGTTATTTACATTTCTAAGTACTGAGTTCAGTGTCTACACCGTTTAGGTTTCATATGTTTTTTGCATTTAATATGAATAAAACAAAAGTACATCCATTTTCTTAATTACCTTATTCTATCAGTGTAATTTGTTGGAATTTCTTATTTTAATTTGAAAAGTGTATGCATTTGATACTCTTAATAGAAGCTGTATCCTACTGAGTCATTTAATTGTAATTGGAATTATCAACAAGGATAGTGACTGAAACTTTGCCTCTTGTTTTTCAAACACTAAATAATATCTTTCCAGTTTATTAAGAAATATATTTGTTGAATGTTTCATTAACTTGGTATTTCCCTGGAAATTATGTAATGTTTAACTGCTGTGACAAATAGTCACTGATTAATAAATCAGGAGTTAACATGCAGATTAGCATAGTTTCGAATGCAAAACATTTAATCATGATTAAAACGACATGAGAAGAAATGTGATATGGCAACAGCTTTAGAAGGGTTGAAATTTATTGTCAAATGGTACTAGTCAGAAATAAAAGCCATGTTATTTGGGATAAATAGAGGGAGTTGTCTGGGGAGCAGGCTGTTTTAATATTTTTGTGTGTTTTTAAGAGTTTTGTTACAACATCTATTAAAATATATTTTTGGAGTTTCAGCGGATAGCAGTGATTGCAATGATGAGATTCTAAGAAAGCAATGAGTAATTGTGTCTTACGGTGGTTAATGTTTTCTAGTATTTATTTGCATTATAGGTGTGGACTTTTTAAGTCATAGGAAACTACTTCAATGCAGATTTCGGGTTACTTGTAAATATTTTAATGCACACCTCTTAAACATAAGAACAGTGTGGCTAGTTTTATATCAAAGACTATTGCTTCCCCCATATTATGTCAAAATACATTTCAAGTTGTATAGTCAAGTATAGGTTTATTTCATCATAATGCAATTACAATTAAATAAGTTAGCAGTAATCTTAAACTTTATAAAGCATTCTTTCATTTTCAGTAGCCTGCATTACAGTATTTTTCAAAATAGGTCTTAATAGCAGCACCACACCTGCCAGACAAGTGCAAGGTCCTCAGTTCTATCTCTGGGACCAGTAAGTAGAAGGAAAGAAAGAAAGGAAGGACTTATTTTCTTATATTCACTTTATACATGTTTATCTGGCTGTATAGAATGAAGTATACAATTTCCCACATGAGTTTCTGGTCAGGTAATTTATAAACACTTACTCTTTGGAAATAAGGAACAATTGGAGAAATTTCTACATTTCATCTTTTTTTTTTGGTACTGGGGATCGAACTCTGGCACTTGTGCTTCCAAGGTAGGCACGGTACCACTTGAGCTAAATCCCCGGCCCTATATTTCATCTTTTAAAACCTGAATTTACATATTGGTACTCTATTCACTGTTTTAAACTACCAACAGCATCTTTTTAGCCAGGTATACTGATATGCCTGTAACCCCAGCATTTGGCCAACTGTGGCAAGGATACTGAGTTTGAGGTCACCCTAAGCCTCACAGCAAGTTCAAGGCCAGTCTGAACTATATAGTGAGACCTGGTCTCAAAAAACCAGGCCGGAGATTCAGCTCAGTGGTTCCAGCACCTGCCTAGCAAGCGCAAGGTCCTTGTTTCAATCCCTGGTGACCACATACAACAATACCAGGCATAGTGACTCATATCTACCAACAGTGAGTACCATATACCACAGTGCCTGGTGTGGTGGCTCACGCCTGTAATCCCAGCACTCAGGAGGCAGAGGTAGGTGGATTGCTGAGTTCGAAGCTTGCCTGGGCTACATAGTGAGCCCAGGGCCAGCCTGAAGTGCAAACCAAGACCCTGTCACAAAAAAAATAAAGGCAGTATCTTCTGTGTTTTAAAGACATTTTGAATTTTTTCTTAAGAACTGAAAAACATTAATGATTGAAGATTGAAAGTTTTTAAAATCTTAAGATTTTATTTACTCTTGTCTTTTTCTGTAAAGCTATGTTTACATTATGAATATAAGTTTCTTTGTAGAAATTTATCTGTCTGTATTTTCACTTATTTGGGGAAAGCAGCTGTGTGTATGGTAGTTTCTTTGTTTTATATTTTTTCTTATGAACAGCAGACTTTCCAATTGAGGATAGTGCACTTCTTAATGTAGTCCCAGTCTATATATGAACATTGAAAATTTCTTCAAGTATATTTTATCCTTGAATCACTACTATTGCTACTACCTCTCTCCTCTGCAACAGATACTGAATGTAATTGAGTATAAATGAAATCTAAGAATTATTCCTTGGTTTGTCCTTTTGGATTAAAGAAACAAGATTTAGAAGATACCTGCTTCTTACTGTATATAAAATTTGTTATTGCAAAATATAATTACTATATTTCAGAGAAGTTACTTCAGACCCAAAGTTAAAATTAGTAGAATTGGGAAGAATTAAATGAAAATGTACTGCATTTGAAAGCACCACTGTTTTTTGTTTTTGTTTTTATTTTTTAGTTTTTTGAGACAGGGTCTCACTTTGTAGTTTAAGCTGGCCCTGAGCTCAAATTTACAGCAGTCAAAGTTAGCCTCAAATTTACAGCAGTCCTCCTGCCTCTGCCTCCTGAGTGCTGGGATTGCAGGCATGAGTCACCATGCACAGCACTATGGTATGTAGTAGTAAGGATTGAACTTGGTACTTTGTGCTTGCTAGGCAGACTTCAGAACCACTGAGCTAAATCCCCACCCATCACTGTTTTCTTTTTAATTTTTCCATAGTTTAAAATAAATTCAGTCAAAAAGTTACTTTCGTTACTCATCATATTCGTCCTGCCTTGTATAAGTAGTGATGTGAGTGAACCATATCTACATATAGATACATATTTATTGTGGATGGATTGTTTTCTTTATAGTATCAGAGATTGGACATAGGACCTGACACATGTTAAACAAGTGCTTCACTGCTAAGCTACATCCACACCCTATTCTTTAAGTTTTTAAAAAATTTCGAGGTAGTGTAAGTTGTCCAGCTGTCTAAAGTGGCCTAGAATTTGCAATCCATTCTCTTAGCCTCCCTGATTAGCTGGAATTATAGGTGTGAGCGACCATCCCTGATTTATCTTTAAATAATTGGTTCACTGGTGGTGTTGAGTACTTTGAAATTGACAGGTTCACATTTTATTAATTTATATGCCTAATGTACATATGTATAATATACATCTGTAAGATATATGAGGTAATGTCATATTACATTCATTCATAATGTTTTCTCTGAATCTCTGCAATACACTCTTGATTTGGCTTCTTTTATGAAAAATAGCATTTAATGAGCTAGGTGAGGTGTTGTGCACCTGTAACTCCAGCACTCACCAGGCTGAGATAGGAAGATTGTTGAGTTTGAGGTTAGCCTGGGCTACATAATGAGTTCAAGGCCAGCCTGCACTAGTATAATTAGGGACACCAATGTCTCCAGTGTTAGAGATTTAGCTCAGTGGCACTGCCACCTGCCTGGCAAGCATGGAGTCCTGAGTTCAATCCCCAGTAACACCAAAAAAGAATCTAAAAAAGAAGACAGTACATGTTCGCCAACCAAACTTTGTAAGATTTTGTTTACATTTTTGAGTTTTACAATAATTAAGTAAAAATAATTATATACATATTAACTTTGCCATTGTAGGACAATGAGTTACCTTTGTTTTCATTTGTTACATGTTCTTTAAATAACTTTGTCATTTGTGTTGTGTGGAAATACGGAAACATTGTAAGTATATTTTGGCACAATAATTAGTTTTTCCTAAAGGTATTTTCACATTATTAGATCGTTAAATTAGTATCAGATTTCAGACATTTCTATATTTCAGTATGTTCCCTAGTATTTTATGTAGTAAAATATGTAATCATCAGTAACCTCTGATGGGCTTGGTGAGTAGACAATAGTTCTAATTTGTCTGGTTTGTTTTGTTTCGTTTGACACGGTCTTGCTATAGAGTCCAGGCCGGCCTTGATCTCACTAGGTAGCCCAGACTATTTCATACAGGTAGCACTTGTTTAACATGTTGCAGTAGCTAAGTGGTGCTGCACCTGCCTGGCAAGTGTAGTCCAGAGTTTGATCCTTGCTTTGATCCTTCTGCCTCAGCCTCCTGAGTGCTGGGAATACAAGTCTGTATCATCATGCCCAGTACCCAGTAATTAATTTAGTCTGTTTAATTCTTCTCATAATTTGGAACATTTTACATATTCCCACACTAACACCTTATACATTAATGTAATTTTGAAACAATTTTTCAAACTTGAGAATAACTAATTATTACCTACAAAGTAGTGTTTTCCTAGTCTTAGCAAGATTTAGGAAGAGCTAGGCCATTCAGAATTTTACTATATCTATTGTAGCAATATATATTAGTAATACACTCTGCTAGGAATTTTTATAGGGTTTAAGATATAGTGTTCTTTACAGAGCAAGTTATAAACACCCTTTTTGTATCAGTGATTTTCAAAATTCAGCGTGTGTTAGAAATTACTGGAAGGAACTGTCGTGTTGCTTCTGCCTACAATCCCAGACCTTGGTAGACTGCAGCGGGCAGGAGGGTCGCTGCGAGTTGGAGGGCATAGTGGGCTGCATAGGGCATTCAAGGGCAGCCTAAACTAGAATACAGTGAGACTATGTCTCTGGAAAACCTTCCGCAAAGCAAGAAATCACTGGAAGGCTTCTTAAAACCAAAAATTGCTGGAAGTTGCTGATTGAGAAGCTTTTAGGTGGATGCAAGAATATGCTTTTCACAAGTTCCAAGATTATGCTGGTGCTAGTGTTTAGGGGGAAACACACACACACTCACACGCACCAAAAACAAAACGGTTACTAGGAGTAGGAAGTAGCTGAGTGGTGCTGCACCTGCCTGGCAAGTGCAGTCCAGAGTTTGATCCTCAGTACCGAAAAAGAAAACAGAACAAAAAACAGAAAAAAGAAAAAAAAAAAAAAAAAAAAGGGAAGCACTCTTGCCTGTGTTTTTGTTGTCACAGTCTACCGTCCGGGTACTTTGTATACTTTTTAAACTCTGACCTGTCATTCTGATGGTCTAAAGTAACATCCAAACTTTTACAGCTATTGCCAAGGATGCAAGCATTATAAAAGTTCATTGATTTTGATTAGAAAATTACTAATTAGTGTCACATAATGTGCTTTTATTGTCCTTTTTGGAATTAGGTTTATATTATGTTAACAAGCCCAGTTAATTCAATGATAAAGGAATTTAGAAAAGGGTTTGAAAGTGGTTAAAAATTTTCACTTAACTGATTTCTTGCCTATGTATGCAATCATTTGCAATGAAACAATGTAATGATCTGTTCTTTGTATGTTTGTTGGGGGAAGTGCTAGAAAATTGTTGTCCTCTTTGCTTGTCATCCTTTTAAATACATTTAGAATGAGACTCTTGGTGGATTAAAGTGATGGCTTGGTTTTTTTTTCTTTTGTATGAGTTCATCTTTTCTAGATTGAAGATAAAAGATTTGATTAAACTTATTTCGTGAGACCATGAATATATCTAATTTCCTTTGTCTTGAAATTTCTTTCTTTGTCATTTTAGAAAACATTGTTCATCAAATTCAATAAATGGAAATTGTTAAGTAATTTTATATTAAAAGTTGATAGACCAGGGTTAGTTGTAGCTCTGTGGTTACTAGAGTCCCTGGGTTGGCCCCAGCACCACAGAAACAAACGGATGTTTTTATCCTGTCTTAGAAGAAATATGATTCAAAGTCAGTTCAGAATTATACAGTACAACTTTAAAAAATCAGTCTATAATGAACACATAGTTGGTATATTGAATATAGTTTCTTCCAAAAAGTATAACTATAATGGCACATAGAAAACATTGAGTGTTTTATTATTTCAGAAAATGGTTTCTGGCATGGGAGAGTTCAGAATACCTGTGTCCTAGAACACTTGGGTGTGTTGACTTGTTCAGTGGAATCCTGGCGTTATCTGAGACTCTTTGGCCCTCCTTCCCAAAGACACTCTTCTCAAATTTTATTTGGAAATCTACATGATTGATTCATTATCATTATAATAATAATTATTATTCTTTTAGACAGGGTTGCTGTGTACTCTGGGTAGCCCAGTCTGGC
>PVIC010009605.1:32053-45269 GCA_004025085.1 Thryonomys swinderianus
GAGTGCTGGGATTACAGGCGTGAGTTATCACGCCCGGCACAGTTAATTTTAATTTTGAGTGAGGGTTTCCCTAAGTTGTCCAGGCTGAATTCAAACTTGGAACCTCATGCTTCAGCCTCTTGGAGTCCTGGGATTATAGTCAATCACCATGGCACCTGGTTCACTTACATTTTAATTTTTTTCTTTATTTGGGGAGGGGTCAGGATTAAACCCAGCCAGAACCTTTGCATTGAGCTGTATTCCTAGCCCTGGTCTGCCCTATGCACGCGTGCACCTTCCCCCCAGGACCTTATACTTACAAGGCAGTTGTGACTGAGCTAAATCTCCAGCCCTTGCCACGGTTATTTCCTAAAAACAGGTTATGGCTCCAGGACACAGAGCCCCAGCAAGGTACCAAGAAAGGGTTGAAACCCAGGCACTGGAGCTTCAGACTGCTCAGTAAGTTAGAGCACCTCCCAGCCCTTTTCTCTCTCTCTCTCTCTCTCTCTCTCTCTCTCTCTCTCTCTCTCTCTCTCTCTCACACACACACACACACACACACACCTGTCTCAGGTTTCCTGCACTCAGAACCGTGTGCATGATAGGCAGGCATTGTGCCACTGAACTACATCCCCAGCCCTTATTTTTTGAGGCAGAGTCTTTTGTGTAGTGCAGTCTGGCCTCACCCTCCCAAGTGCTAGCATTACAAGTGTATTCCACCTTTCCCAGCCCATGTAGTTTTTAAAAATGGTAAAGATCAGCTGCTGTTTGTTAGATGAAAGGTCTATAGACCTGGGCAAATCTTAAAGGATAAAAAGAAGAACAGTGATTGGAATGTGTACTACTTAAATGAGTTGCCAGTGGTACAGTGGATGTAGTCACTTTCCCCTGGTGGCATGTGGCCATGGAGTCCTTAGAATGGGATTAGTGAGACTGAGGAACTGGCTTAGTATGAAAAAAAAAGAATATGAAATAACTTCAGTTTTTTATGTTGAAATAATAGTGTTTCGTATTTGATTAAAAAAAGATTATTAAGCTAATTTCACCTGTTTTCTTCCCAATTTGATGCAGTTTCTTGGAAACGTCAAATTGCTCGCCTGCTTTGTATTAATTTTCTGTTGGCCAGTGTTGCCTAGAAGAGTACTTTTGTCAGATTCGCTTTCCTTTCGTGATGTAACTCCACAATAGTTACTACCATTTAAAAGGACTAACGTAAGGTTGCACTTTAAATATATACTTAACATTATGTCTTGGTGTGAGATACTTTTCCTTAGCATAATTTCTTGGTGTTTACCATACCTGGACAGAGTTCTTATTCCAAGATCTCAGTAAATTTCTTCAGATTGTCATTAGGAATCAAACCCAGTACCTCATGCAAGTAGGTAAGGACTTTTCCTCTGAGCTATGCTTCTAACCTCCCTTTTTACTTTTGTTACTTTTTGTATATGTTCATTATCTGTTTGATAGCCTCCAGAAAATCTTGTGAGCAAATTTAATTCCTGAAAGAATTGTGTCACCAAAAAAAAAAAAAGTCTCACATGAGATTTCTCTGAGGTTATCTTTTTCATGTATTCATTTTATTCTATCTAAAATACCACCCCTATGAGTCAAGAGCCTTTGTCTGTCATGTAGTTACTCTTATTCCTAGCAAGTCCATATTGCTTGTTTTTTAGATGAATGATACTAAGTATAGGATAGGTATGTTTACTCCTGAGGATACAAAAACAAAACATAGTCACTGCTCTGTCAGAATTTGCAATGTACACTGATTATATTGAAGGACATAGAAATTAGGATCAGCTTAGTTACATTAGGTTGTAGAGAGACTGAGTCAGTAATAATATTCTACAGAGTAGAAGCCATATAGATCACTAGTTTACCTACTTCATTCTCCCTCTTCCTCATGTATTTGAAAGGGCATGTAGTGCAATGGAAATTGTTTGGATTCTGGTCTAAGTAGTTCAGACATAGAGTGAGTTTAACTATGATAATGTGAATGTGTCAGGTGAGAGAGGGAGATGTAGTGTTCTAGGGATTTTTTGAAATGGTGAGTTGGAGGTACTGAGACACCCAAGGTAAGTGTTACACCATTGATGGTAAGCAAAGGTAGCTCTTAAAGGAAAAGGAAGGTATAATCCAGTGGTTCTTTTTAATGTTTTGGTTTTGAGTGCTTGTAGGTGGTTTATTGGGTACTACTCTCTAGTACCAGCTCTCTGCCTGATACTGTCACTGCACCATCATCTGTTATTGAAATGACTGCAGCACTCTGTTCACCTGTCTTGCTTTTACATTTGCTCTTTTAATTTATCTCCACAAAATATCCAGTGCCCTTCTAGACATTAATCTCATCCTGTCCCTCTTTTTTTTTTTTTTTTTTTTTTGCTTTTGAGACAGGGTCTTGCTTTGTAGTTCAGGCTGGCCCTGAGCTCACTATGGTGCCCAGGCAAGCCGCCGCAAACTCAGCAATCCTCCTGTCCCTGCCTCCCGAGTGCTGGGATTACAGGCGTGAACCACCATGTCCGGCATTGGGGTATGCAGTGTTGATTGTTGGTGGGCATGTCTCCACGCCCAGCATTATATGTGGTAATCGGGGATCGAACTCAGGACCTTGCGCTTGCGAGGCAGGCACCGGAACCACTGAGCGAACCCTCCAGCCCCCTGTCCCTCTTTTTATTTTAGTTTTTCTACTGGCGATTGCCCTCAGAACCCTTGACTACCTCTCCGGCTGTTTTTGGTTCTGAGTGAGGATCTCACCAGGTTGCGGAGTGGCCACAGCTGCGCTCAGCTTGTGGTCCCCTTGCACTAATCTTCCTAGAATACTGAAGGGCAGGCTTGTGCTGCCATGCCAGCTCCCTTTCCCGGTGAGTGCAGTACCTTCCTGTCTGAATTTAATATTAACTATATTGGCCAGGCGTGGTGGCTCACGCCTGTCATTCCAGTGCTCAGGAGGCAGAGGCAGGAGGATTGCTGAGTTTGAGGCTTGCCTGGCTACATAGTGAGCTCAGGGCCAATCTGAACTGCAAAGTGAGACCCTGTCCAAAAAAAAATTTTATATATATATATATATATTGAGACCACAGGACTGCTTTTTTTTTTTTTTTAGGCAGTCTTACTATGTAGTCCATGTTGACCTTGAACTCAATATTAGCCGACAATTTATGGTCTCAAACTCATGGTGATCTTTGTGCCCCAGCCTTCTGAGTGCTGGGATTATATGTGCCACCATACTTGACCTCCAGCTTTATTTGATATATTCTCTAACCATCTTGTCAATTCCATCTCCCTCTTCTCTCTCCTGGCACACTCAGATCCTTCACTCCCCAGGTATTTTTGTATGTCTCGTCCCACTAAAATTTCACATCACCTTTTTGTCAGGGTATTATTTGCACCTGCATTTTTTATTATTATTAGGCACTCAGTAGGCATTGAATAGTCTGTGCTCTCCATCCATGAGTCCCAGACTCATAGATTAAAACAAACTTCAATTAAAAAATACTTCAGAAAGCCAGGAGTGATGGCACAACATCTGTAATCCCAGCACCCTGGGAGACTGAGGTAAAAATTGCATGTTTGAACCTAGCCTGGGTAATTTAGAGACTTAGCCAAGACCCATCTCGAAAAAGGCTTAGTGTAAAGGCCCTGATTCAAAAACAAGCAGCAGCAAAAAATACTGAACCAATAATTTTTCTTCTACTGAGCAATTCAGTACAACAGTTAGACCATTTGCATTCCTTTAAGTATTATAAGTAGCCTACAGATGATTTAAGTATATGAGAGGATACATGTAAGCTCTGTGTGGGTAACAGTGCTTTTTAGTTATAGGCCTTGCACAGTCACTGATTTGGATAATGCAAGGGAGTTCCTAGAAGCATTCTCTCAAGGTTGGCTGAATAAACATTTTCACCTTGCTTTTTACATATAGTAGTAAAATAAATAGAATTTGTCAGCCAGTTTGAGCAGAATTTGGTTAAATAAAAGGATGTACCCTGTCTAACAAGAAAAGAAAGAAAACAGGTGAATGGATAGGGGAATCAAGACATCCTCCTCCTGAGACTGGAGAGTAAATGAAATTGGCAGTATGGAAGAAGACAAGTTTTTAACAATTGAAATAAAATTTAATACTAAAATCACAAGTGTTGTGTGTATTGGCTCTGCCAGATACAATGGTGTTTGAATCTCCAAACATGAAGACCAGAGGACATAGAAGTAAGTTTTTTAAAGGCCCACCTAAAGTCTTCCGAAAAGTGGCCCTATTTTCTAATTGAGTATAAAATGAAGGCAACTGGTTTTAAAAATTTACATGCTTGTTTTTATTATTTCTTGGTGTATAATGAAGAGAAAGTTGAGATTCAAAAATCATAAAGGTTGGCTTCTCAGAACAACTAGGCAGCTACCCAGAAGCATCTCTTGGTAAATTGCAACAACTTGAGGATATGTGAATTATCTTAGTAATTGTGCTGAAAAAGACAAAGTTATAAAGGTTTCCTAAAGAAATAATGAATTAAAAGTGTATGCTTTGGGCCAAGGATTTAACTTAGTGGTTCTGGTGTCTTCCTCACAAGAACAAGGTCCCAAGTTTGCTCCTGAGTAACCACATACTATACATACCACAATGTCAGACATGGTGGCTCACGCCTGTAATTCTAGCACTCAGGAGGCAGAGGCAGAAGGATTGCTGAGTTCCTGGTTTGCCTGGGCTAAATACTGAGCTCAGGGCCAGCCTGAACTACAAAGTGAGACCTCATCTCAAAAAAAAGTATGTTTTGTAGGAAACACCTAATTCTCTTTGACAGTTTTGGACGAATAAAGGGCATTGTACCGTGAATTAAAAAGCTTATACGATTATTAGGAAAGAATCCATGTACTTGATAGTTTGAAGAAGTATGCCCAGAACATATCTCTGAATTGGTCTTCTGTGTTAATGTTATTCATACACTTGGAAGGGTTTTTCAAGGTTACCATGTTCTCTTCTGGCACATTCTGTTTTCAGTTGCTTACTTCCTTTACCATAGTGTTTTAATATTTGCTGTTTATTTGGCTGGATTATGTGGAGTTTTAAAATCTTTACCCCTAACTACACTGTTCATTATTCTGGATTGTCATAATGATGAGTGTGTGTGTGTGTGTGTGTGTGTGTGTGTTTTAAATAATTTTTTTGCTTGTTTTTTGAGACATGTCTTGTTAATGTAGCCCTGGCTACTCTGAAATCATGATCTTCTACCTCAGCCTTCCATGTGCTGGACTTAGAGGCATATACCACCACCTCCAACTGATTTAGTTTCGTCTCTTTTTAGAAACATTAACATTTGTCCCAGGCATGCTGGTGTGTACCTAAGGCTGAGGCAGGAGGATCACCATGAGTTCAAGGCCATCCTGGACTTATTATACCCTATCTGAACAAAACAAAAAGCTAACATTTTTCTTAATTCTATATTAAGTATTACTGCATTTTATTTCTTTGTAAAACATATCAGTTCATTTTAGTATCCTAAACTTTATATTAAGTTCAAATTAGAAAAAATGTGAGTGCCACAAAGTCTGGTGACTTTTGTAAGAAAAGTTTCCTATTTCGCCGTTCTCTCTTTAACCTCACAGATGAGTAAAATTTTGGAGATAGACTGTGTAGAGCAACATTTTGAAAGGTAGGGTTTTCAAATTTATCATAAACATATAGTTAACCAACATGTTACAATAGTATGTAACTTCTAAGTATTTTTGCAGCACAAATAAATAGAATCAAGTTGAGGCAGGAGGATTGCTACAAGTTCTGGGCCAACCTGAGCTACATAATGAGACCCTGTCTCAATAAATAAAGGGAAAGGAAGATTCAATCCAGTTATCTAAAAATCAGATACAATTTTTCTATATGCCTGTATGTGAAATAGGAAGAGCTTGATACATTTCATAGAACTACAGTTAAAATTTATACTTACTAGGGGGAGAATTTTTAAAGAATTAGTTGTTTGAAGTCTTCGGTATAAATTTCCTATTTTTCCCCTAGGATTCAGTATCTTTGATGTTTTCTTAACTTCCTATGTCCGTTGCTTGGCTCCTGTCCTCACCCCATAGCTCCTCTGAATGGCCTCCTTTCCTGTCCTGGTCCAGCTGCCCAGTGTGTGTTACTGCTAGAGCAGTGCCGCACACTGCAGTACAGCTGCAGGGTTCCCCTGAATTGGAAGCACTTGTGTCTGGGTTATCAGCAAGTGGTTGTTGGGAACAATCCTGTTAGGGAGAAATAAATTGGAAGGTCAAAACTGACCAGGCCTTCCTGAGTGCCTACAACTCTCCCTTCACCTCTGGTAACAACAAGGACTCTGGTAGTCCCACGTGCTGTGATGCTTCAAAAAGGAACTACTCCATTGCCGCCATTGCTGGTGTCTTCCCAGCCCTCTGAGTCTTTGTTACATTTTGTTACTCTACAGGTGCTGAATAAAAGCTGTGGCAGGCTGAGACTTGGGGTCTTTTGGTACCCAGAGTAGCATGGATCAGGCCTGAGCTCAGCTTCTGTAAGCCTCATTTTCAGGTTCTAGTTACACTCCCTTCCTGTTTCCTACAAGTGATCACTTGGCAATTTGTTGTGATAGTTAACTATCTTTTTCCTGTTTGTCCTTTAATGGATGTTAGCCTTTGGCCTGACATGGTGACATGTTTATAGTCCCAACAATTGGGAGGCTAAGATGGGAGGATGTTTGGGAGTTTGAGGCCAGTTTTCCTTCTCAGAAGAACAAATGAAAATGCTGTCCTTTGGATGATGTAGTCACAAAGCAACCTGGGAACCAGTGTAGAGGATAATAATGAGTTTTGCCTTTTTTTTTTTTTTTTTTTTTTTTTGAGTCAGAGTCTCACTTTGTAGTTCAGGCTGGCCCTGAGCTCACTATGTAGCCCAGGCAAGCCTTGAACTCAGCAATCCTCCTGCCTTTGCCTCCCGAGTGCTGGGATTACAGGCGTGAGCCACCATGCCTGGCCAAGTTTTGCCTTTCTTAACCACTTATCAGTTCAATTTTTTATGGAATGACCAAAAATGGCATTTTTTGGTTAATTTTATAACAGGAAATACTAAAATGATTTTATCACTAGGGCAGGGTAACTGGTAGCAGTGCTTTTTATTAACTGTGTTATTGTTTTACATAGAAACACATGAATTTGGAGGCAGACAAGGAACAATTGAAAAGTTTGAAATAGATAAGCATTCTAATACTGTGAGTGTACCCAGGGCTTGGGAAGTTTAGAAGTACTCAAGTATCCTTTTCCAGTGAGTTATGTCTCTTTGGGAGATCAAAGACTGGCCACTAAAAAAAAAAAAAAAAGATGGGATCTGATAAATTTGCACAAAGTACTGGAAGGAGCCTAAAATGAGACTGGAAATTAGTATTTTGTGATATGCAGCCATTAGGAGTTCTAGCTATAAAGTGATTCTGACAAAACCGGGCCTGCAATCCCAGCCCTGAGGAACACTGAGAGCCTGAGCTTAAAAGGGAAAAGACAAAAAAAAAATGCCGGATGTGGTGGCTCATACCTGTCATCCCAGCACTCGGGAGCCAGAGGCAAGAGGCTTGCTTGCCTGGGCTACATAGTGCCCTCAGGGCCAGCCTGAACTACAACGCAAGACCTGTCTCAAAAAAATAAAAAGGGCTGGGGATTTAGTTGAACTGGTACCGTGGCAACCTTGGACGCACAAGGGCCTAAGTTTGATCCCCGGTAATGCAAAAAAAAAAAAAAAAAAAAAGGAAAAGACAGATTTGCATTTTAAGTTGATAAATAGTGACTTGAGGAAAGATACATGTGAAGTCGACTAGGGAAGTTAGTTGAGGTAATTAGAAGGATGAGTCAGAAATTAATGGGGACATGGGGATCTAGCTTGGTGCTAGAGCATTAATAGCATAGTGTGAGCCCCTAGGTTTGATTCCCCAGCACTGAAAACTGAAACAACTAAAACTGGAATATCCAGTTAATCATGAAGTAAGGATGTAGTGTTTAATTGGATGTGGGGAGTTTAATGTGGAACAGAGGAAGCAGGGATTGGTGCTCCCTGAGCCTTTAGACTGTTGGGAAGCTTCAGTCTACCATTAGTAGAAATGATGCTCAGCATATAAAATCCTGATGTTCAGTTGGGCAAGGTGGAGCCGGCCTATAAATCTAGCACTTGGAAAGTAGGCACAGAACCACTTGAGCTAAACCCCTGGCTATACTTCTAGCACTTGGGAAGCAAGGAAGAAAAACTGATTGCAAGTTCAAGGCCAGCCTGGACTACATAGAAAGAATCTGTCTCAGGAATAAGCAAACACAAAAAACCCCCAAGTCTTACTAAGTGTTTAAGAAAAAGTTGTTGGCTGGAGAATCATGATTGTCATCATGTTTATATATATGTGTCACCATGTTTATATGTATATGTATATATATATATATATATACACACACATGTATATATATATATATATATATATATATAAATGGTCTATATAAAGAAATCTTCTACACATCTGAGTAGAGCCACTTAAATAGACCCTAAAGTGCAGCACTGAGTTCTCTACTAGAATTCATGTAAACTGACAGGTCATAGAAGATGGCTGTTGCTTTCATTACGGAAAAAAATGTGGAACAAAGGGGCATTATAGGTGATATTTTTTATACTTTGTCAGTAACCAGTGTGAGGAATTGTGGAAATGTGAAGTGCACTGGACCTTGTTAGCTTTATTCCTGAAACTTAAATGGTATCTTAACTGTCCCTTTATTCTAGTTAAATTTCAAATCCTCCTTTGAGATCTATAAACAACATTGTAACATCAACATCTAATAAAAATCAACCTACTTTCCAATATACTTATACGCAAAGTAACATGTAAGTATAAAGTATATTTTGTGCTTTATACAGAATGCAGAGTGGTCATAGTGAAATTTATGTTTTCTGTTTTGTAGATGAGCCCCCTGCTTCCTACCTAGGGGCATTTCTTGTATATGAGTCCAAAAGTTCCTGGCCATGCATGTAGTTGTAGGTATGCACATGTAAGCATATTATACATACTTTAGTATTTATTTCCCCACAAGAACTTTAAGGATTATTCCAAATACACACCTGAGAAAGTCCTCATTCTTATTGTTCTGTATGTACTAGGTTTTCTTTGGCCTGTGTTCCTGCCCCTTCCTGGTATATTCTTTATAGTACATCTTTGTTATAGGCCACAGTTATGAATATGTTTATAAGATAAAACTAGTGGAATTGCTTTGTCATTTGGGTGTGTATCTGTCAGTCCATTTTTAGTTGTTTTTTTGTTTTTTGT
Organism: Thryonomys swinderianus; assembly: GCA_004025085.1. NCBI lineage: Eukaryota > Metazoa > Chordata > Mammalia > Rodentia > Thryonomyidae > Thryonomys > Thryonomys swinderianus. The sequence goes on from PVIC010009605.1 coordinate 41,311, forward strand.
TTTTTTTTTGAGACAGGGCCTTGCTTTGTAGTTCAGACTGGCCCTGAGCTCACCATGCATGTAGCCCAAGCAAGCCTCAAACTCACAGCAATCCTCCTGCCTCTGCCTCCTGAGTGCTGGGATTACAGGTGAGCCACCATGCCCTGTACTGTGGTATGTGGTATTGATTGCTGGTGGGCTTGAGTCACTAACCCTGGTATTGTACGTGGTTACGAGGGATGGAACCAGGGACCTTGCAATTGCTAGGCAGGCACCAGAACCACTGAGCTAAATCTCTGGCCCCAGGCTTTCTTCGTAAGTTAGTTTACAGATTTCCTAGAAAGTAATAATATGGTATTTTAATGGTTTTTTGTTTTGTTTTGTTTTGTTTTGTTTTTTGAGACAGGGTCTCGCTTTGTAGTTCAGGCTGGCCCTGAGCTCACTATGTAGCCCAGGCAAGCCTCCAACTCAGCAATCCTCCTATCTCTGCCTCCTGAGTGCTGGGATTACAGGCGTGAGCCACCTCACCTGGCACTGTGGTATGTGGTATTGATTGCTGGTGGGCGTGAGTCTCCACGCCCAGCATTGTATGGTTACCGGGGATTGAACTCAGGACCTTGCACTTGTGAGGCAGGCGCCGGAACCACTGAGCCAACCCTCCGGCCCTAATTGTTTTTAAATATAATAGTGAAGAATACTTCACTATATATAATTTTAAAGGCCCTTTCCATGATGTATGAACATGATTGTTATATTGAATATCCCAGATTTTTGAATAGGGCAGTAATTGACTTGAAATAATGAACTTTGAAACAAAATAGTGAGCTGAGTTGGTGACACATAATTGTAATCCTAGCTGCTCAGGAAATTGAGGCAGAAAGATGGTAAGTTAGAGGCCAGCCTGGAAAATTTGTCAAAAGACCATTTTAAAATGAAAATGTGCTAGCATTGCAATTTCATGGAAGTACTTGCTTAATATGTGTGAGGCTCTGGGTTCAATCCCCACAACTAGGGGAACATACATAGTACAGGTGGCTGTTCAGGTAAGTGCGTAATAATCATCTCTTGTCTTAAACTGAAAATGCAGCAGACTGTTATTATGAGCTGACTAAACCCTGACCACGTATTCATTAAGAATGGATTTACCGGGGCCGGAGGGTTAGCTCAGTGGTTCCGGCGCCTGCCTCGCAAGCGCAAGGTCCTGAGTTCAATCCCCGGAAACCACATACAATGCTGGGCGTGGAGACTCACGCCCACCCGCAATCAACACCGCATACCACAATGCCGGGCGTGGTGGCTCACGCCTGTCATCCCAGCACTCGGGAGGCAGAGACCGGAGGATTGCTGAGTTTGCGGCGGCTTGTCTGGGCACCATAGTGAGCTCAGGGCCAGCCTGAACTACAAAGCGAGACCCTGTCTCCAAAAAAAGCAAAAAAAAAAAAAAAAAAAAAAAAAGAATGGATTTACCTTGACTGTGGTTTTGTTTTGTAATGATCTTTGAGAGAAACACTATATGGTCACAAGGTAATGATGGATTTTGTTTAAAAATGCCTTTATTTGGAGTTAGGGACACGAATAATGTTGGTAAATTTACTGGTGTCTTCTCTTATTACAGATGCTTTGTAAATAAGGCAGATATATGCATTAAGACCCATTTCATCATTTTCTCTAAAATTCGCCTTTTTTTTTTTCCAAGTCTCAGCACTTGAAATTGAATTTTTTATTGGAAGTCATTGAGTATAGCTGAGAAAAAATATTTGTACATTGTTAGATTTTACATGTCTTGCTAAATTACACATTTCTTTGATAACTCCACTAAAGCTTATTTTATAATCTTTAGATTAAATAATAGGTCAATAAATTATTTTTCTAGAATATTATTCTAGTTAGGATATTGAAATTTATCTTCAGTATTTTTCTAAATGTCAGTGTCATTTTATAACTATAAGTGATTTTTTTTATGTGCTTGAATGTTATCTTTTTTTTTTGAGACAGGGTCTTACTTTGTAGTTCAGGCTGGCCTTGAGCTCACTATGTAGCCCAGGCAAGCCTCCACCTCAGCAATCCTCCTGTCTCTGCCTCCCCAGTGCTGGGATTACAGGGTTGAGCCACCACACCCGGCACTATTCTGTGTGGCACTGATTGCTGGTGGGCATGAGTCACTATGCCCAAAACTGTTGTATGTGGTTATCAGAAATAGAACCAGGGACCTTGCACTTGCTAGACAGGCGCTGGAACCACTGAGCTAAATCTCCAGCCCCATCAATTCTTGACTATTATTCCATCGAACAAACTTGCCAGATTGTTTTGATCCAGTTTTTTGTTGATGCACTCCTCCAGTTTCCACTTAGGTCAGTAAGAATAAAACTGCTGTTAACAAATACAAACCCTTTGGGTGTTTGTTTCTCTTGGTGAAAATATCTGGAAGCAGAGTTGCTAACTTAGTAGGATTAGTTGTATGTTTCTTGGAAAATTCTGAACAGTTTTGCCTTATGTCTGTCTAGTTTTATAATCCCATGATCAGCGTGTAATATTTCTCTTGATCTGTATTCGGGGGGGGTGCTCTAGTGTTTTTGAGACAGGGTTTTACATTGTGGTTTAGGTTGAACTTGAACTCACTAAGCAGTTCAGGCTGTCCTCAAACTCATGATCTTCTTGCCTCAGCCTCCCAAGTGGTAGGATCACAGGTTTGTACTACCACACTTGACCTTGTTCTGTATTCCTGTCAGCATCTACTCAGTCTTGTTAATACTAACTTTTCTGGCAAACATAATGAGACTAACTATGGTTTCACTTCCATTCTCCTAGTAGCTTCCATTGTTGAATACTTTTTCATTCATATATGTGTATATGTATATAATGTATATATGTGCATAAATATGTGTCTTCATGCACATGCAGATATATTTATGCATACATTTACTATTCACTTTTTTTGTGAAGTATGTGTTTCACTGCATCATACTTACATATTGCCATTTAACTTGTATCATTTCATTGATTTTTTATATTAACATTCATTGATCTCTGTATATAACCTATTATGCATGGGTGAGTTTAAATAGGGTTAGCTACTGAGAACCAGATAATGTTTGAGACTCCTTTTGTGTTTGTATGTGTGTGGTAGTAGGGATTGAACCCAGGGCCTTCACACTTAGGTACACCCCAGTCTCCATCTTTTTATTTGTATTTTTGAGAGAGAGTCAACTGAATCACTCAATTGCCTGTGTAGGATCAAACTTGGTGACTCTCCAGCCTCAGCGCATCAGAGTGATGGGTGGGATTACAGGTGTCCCTCACCATATCAACTTGGAGTTTTGGTTCTTGCAAAATATCAGCTGACTAATGGACCCTCTTTTTTAAAATTTTACTTTATTTTTATTTTATTTTATTATTTTATTTTTGAGACAGGGTCTCACTTTGTAGTTCAAGCTGGCCCTGAGCTCACTACATAGCCCAGGCAAGCCTCAAACTCACAGCAGTCCTCCTGCCTCTGGCTCCTGAGTGCTGGGATCACAGGTATGAGCCACCACACCCCAGGCACTGTGGTTATATGGTCCTGGGGATCAAACTCGGGACCTTGAGCTTGCCAGGCAGACACAAGAACCACTGAGCTAAATCCCCAGCCACTAATGGAACTTCTTTAGTAAACACTATAAATTATCTAGTATAACTCATTTGTTCATCCACTCATTTTTATGTATATATTTTCAATTTTCTCAAAGCTTTGTTGGTTTCATGGGTAGGTTCTCAACTTTTTTGGGAAGATGTTGCCTTTGAATTTTTTTTTTTTTTTCTTTTTGGAGACAGGGTCTTGCTTTGTAGTTCAGGCTGGCCCTGAGCTCACTATGGTGCCCAGGCAAGCCGCCGCGAACTCAGCAATCCTCCCGTCTCTGCCTCCCGAGTGCTGGGATTACAGGCGTGAGCCACCACGCCCAGCATTATATGTGGTAACCAGGGATCGAACTCAGGTCCTTACG
>PVIC010009606.1:0-44969 GCA_004025085.1 Thryonomys swinderianus
CTTTTATCTATTTTATATTTTGAAAGTCAGTTCAGGTATTTTGAGAGTCTGGCAACCTTTCATATTTTTCAATAGTATAAAAACTAAGTATCCCCGTAATTCTAATCTAATATTTCCTTGATGTCCTAATCAATATTCACATTACTTCTGAATTTGATTTTAGGGCCCAGGAGAACTTTCTTATTTCTGTGGCAGCCCAGTTATAATCAAAAATCAAAATGCTTATGTTATGATTAAGGCTTGATAAATACCTGGATGAAATGAAGTAAGGATTAATTTAAATGTACACTCATAAATTGTTAGATATATGATTCTATTTTGTGTGCTACCTGAAGGGAGCTCAAAATAAATACTTTGTTTCACCATTTTATGAAATCAAATACCAAATAATTTTATAAATATTAACCACAGTAATACTTAGTATCAATTGGGAACAGACTATATAAGTTACTATGCATATTTTCCTAAGGAAGGTTCTTTTTAAGAGCTCATATCCATGTTATATATGAACCTTTTAAATACAGTGAGGTAGACACACTTCATAAAGATACATCACAAGTGACTTTTGGGAGGGAATACTGTCTTTGGCTATCTATCCTTCAATCTTTGCTCTTCTAGGCCTACCCTCATGGTTTTTACTAGAAGTTCAAAGTGTTTAATAAAAAAAAAAACAATAGTTGTTTTTATCATAGAAAAACATGACCATATTACTGATGGCTTCATTAACTGTCTATTGACTGCTTATTAAGTGTGCATGCTACGGTACACACTGGGCTTTAATGCAGACAGGAAAGCATGGGCCTTGCCCTGTGAAGCTGACTCTTTAAACACAGAGGCAGTGTACTATGGAAGTTAACATCACTGGCAGCGAGAAAGCCACCCCAAAACCAGAATTTAGCTCTGCAATAATGGGTGAGTAATTTCACTTCTCCTTCCCTGGGTTTCTGCGCCAGTTAAGGTAACCCCTTCATGAAATTATCTGAGTTAACATATATATTAAAAGCTTAATGTGGAGAATTTCACATAATAAATACTGACCTCCCTCTGGTGGCAAGGTTAAACACTAAAAAAATAAATCACATTAAGCAATTCAAGTGGTCTAGAACAACAACAACAAAAAAACGCCAGTAAGATGTGACTGTTAACCAAATAACATAGCTTGCTATCAGGAGAAGGGTGGCAGGAAGCAGCTTCTGTGGGGAGAGTCTGAGAAAGCTGACATGTCGGAATTGAGACAAAAAGCGGCATCTTGGCTTTGACCATAAAACCAGGGCGAGCCTTCGTATGAGACAAGAATACATTTTCTGGGAAGCCTTGAACAATGAGTGACCCTAGACCCCCCTATCTCAGAGAGGTATTCAATGAAGGCTTGACCTCTGCTTTGAGCACACAGCGATATGAAATTTTGAGGTTAAGATAAAAATGAAAAGATGGATAAATGCAAGTAACATTCCATTTTGGAAGTCTCTAGGTAGTAGAGCATCCATATTTTGTTATAGCTATATCAATTTATTTTCCTGTCTCAGTTTTGAAAATCTGTTATATAGCTCTAAAATAAAGTGTAAAGAAACACTACAATATGATAGTCCCCCAAAGTAAACAGTAGACAAAGGCAAACCCAGTGACAAATCACTTTTAATTTTTATGTTTGTGTATTTTTCCTTTACATGAAAAAATTAGTGCTGATTTTTTCCTTATCACTAAAAAACTATTGGAGGGGGGACTTTTGTTGATATCCAGAAATACATAATAGTTATGCATGTCAGTTCATAGAGACAAAATAACTTTATTAAAGGTATACTAACATGAACATATTTATATAGTAATTCATTAAATAATGGAAGAATTACATAATTAAAAGCCCAGGCTGCTCACAATCTCAAAGAACTGTTACATTTACAGACAGTACATATGTATCTTTCTTTGTCTCTGAAAATATTGACAGATCTAGGTTCAAATAAAAAACTCCTTTGCTAAGCAATCAAATGTGGTTGTATCAGTTGACCAGCATGTGGGCCACGTCATATTAACTGCACACTGTTTGTCTTCTGTGTTCACGGCCCCTTACTTGTCTCCGACTTGGATAAATACTGACATGGTTAGTAAGAGTCAGCCTGCTGCTATTTGCTCCATTACTCACATGTACTTTTATAATTTAAAACTTCTCTATAAAAGAGCTTTAATACTTTTATCTTGTACTTGGTGTATTATTATTGTGTACATGACCTAGAAACAAAATTTTGACCTTGCTAAATTTTGCCTCAAATAATTGAGAACATGTGCATCTAAGAATTGAACAGAACTAACTTTATACCGCTGAAAGCCTGTTATTTAATTGATTTTTTAGGTCCTTGTTTAGAAGGCCAGACCAAATTATACTAGCAGTTGTCATGACGATACAGTCTCCTTTTGGAGTGTACTGACAAATTTTCTGTGTCTTTTCCATTTGAGATTGTTTCTTATCATTATGGTCTGTATCACTATTTATCATGAGAAGCTGAAGATTTAAAACTATTTTGAGATTTGTAAATGTTGAAGGATTACTCATGGTCTATAATTGTGTTATAAAAAGGAAAAAAATTAAATGTTAACTACAGAATCTTAACATACTAATTCCGATTAAGTATAACAATTTAAGTAAATGTTACTGTTGAAAGGAATATACACATACATTTATTAACTACCTATGTAAATAGAGCATATAGGGTTACTGTTTACATAAAAATAATTTTAAATATTACACTTAGAAGTTGCCCTGAACATAGACCATTAAAATCTGGGGATAGTTCTCACAACAGAAAACTAGAAAATAAATCATTATGTCTACATGGCTATGTTTAAAACTTCTATAACTCTACAAATAGAGGTTATCGACTGGTATTACTAATAGCATGCTTGTCCTGATCCAAAGTCCTTTTTAAAAACTATTTTAACTGTGTTAAAAGTAGAATAAATGAATCAGGAGAGTGAATTGCTAAGAGATCCTAAAGGGCTTTTCTGAAAATATGAGGTCTTGATTTTATCCTGAGGGTAATGATTTTTACCTCTCATATCATTCATGTCTTTGGCAAATGTCACGTCTGAGAGAGATCTCCTGTGACAGTGTGATCTAAAATGACAAACCTTATAATCCTCTGTCTGTACTATTCACTGAACTGGCATGGATAACCATATATTTACTTAGTTACATTTTATATATTAGTGCAACATTTGTTTCTCCCACCTTCTAGCTAAGACATAAACCTCCATATAGAAAAGATCTTCATTTTCCCATTTTTATCATTTTCTGCTGTATCTCCCAGCACTATGACAACATGAAAAATGAATGACTGGAGGAAAATTAACAGAGTAAATTGTAGACAATTGGTTCATCTTAAAAACACACTGTCAACTTCCCCTAATCAGAAAGTGATAAATTTGAAAGATTGGAACAATCCAGAGCAGCCTACAATAAAGTGGCACCAGTTACCACCAGAATCTAGGTGCAAGACAGATAGTTCCCTACAGACTTCCAACTGTATGATTGTGTGAGATCTTGATACCTGATTTCTGGCCTCCATGAACTAAAGAAGGAAAGGTTTGTGCTGTAAAGCCATAGGATTTATTACAGCAACATCCTTAGAGTTCAAAGTGGATGAAAAACTTATAGTTAACTAGCCATAGTACTGAATTATGCATCATATGTATGATTATATTCTCAATAAATATTTCCTAAGCAGAATAATCTCACAAAAGCACTAGATGAGTTTAAGTCCTTGTGGACAGACAGATTCAAAAAAATAGTAGACTGAAATTACTCTCAGTGTCGGTTACTGAGATTTTCAACTTTCCAAGTTCATTATTAAGTAATGAAGCCTATATTCATTTCTGTAGCATTTTACACAATACTGCTTTAGTGACTGAGTGGTATCACAGATCTGATGAACTTCTCTAAAATTGCTTTCATGTTTCAAATGGACATAGTGGTTCCAAGAATCGTGTTCTCATTCCAGATGTAAAAAAGTTGAAGTGCGTGGGCATGTGTGTGTGTATGTGTGCATGTGTGCACAAGTGCATGTGTGTGTGTTTTAATTTAAGAAGAATTTCTAGAATAATCCTTCAATTCTCTTTGGGCAGCATTTTGGTAGATGGATAAGGACAATTGGTACTTGATCTTTTTTTTGTATCCGAGAGTTATTAGCTAAGGCTAGATGACTGTTTCTTCATCAAGAATATTTAATGTAAGTCAGGGTAGCCTACAAAAGGAGATTTGCACGCTGTACATGGAAGTTTATTAGTGAGAGCTCTTTGGAATATATAACAGGCTGAAGTGAAGGAAGTGGAACCAGGCAGGAGGAAAATTGGAAGCATATCTGTAGTCAGGACAAAGTCTCCTACAGTTCCATGAGAAGCTCTATGTCTTGTGTTGTCCTTCAGTAGTTTGTTGTCAAGGTGACAGCATAGCCTGTGTGCTCTTCTCTGCAGCTGCCTTTGTCATATCTGTTCCCAGCGAGGTGGGCTTCCTTGGCTAAGGCAGCTCGTTAACTAAAGGGAGTCTTCAGCTAGTGGCACTCCAAGCAGCTAGGAAAGAGCATGTTGGTACCGGTGGTGGGGTCTTTGTGCATCCCACAGCAATCTCTATGGACCCTACAAGGGTCTCCATTGCACTCTCAGAAAATATCCCAGGTTCTTCTCTATTCCTTTGACCCCATTTTTATCTTGTGCTTCTCCCTAGAGTTGGTAGTTAAAGAACTGAAGACTTACTCTTTGGATACAAAAAAGCAATAGGAGAGAAGTAGAGAGAAATAAACAGTGCCTGACGTTTAGGTTAGCACTAGGGAAAGACAGTCAAATGGGAAATCAACAGAACAGAAGCTGAAGTCCTCATGGACATGTGTTCTACGTAGCTCGGCTTTATTGACCATTGTACAGTGTGGCAAGGGTTTGGAGAAAGATCTTTCTGAAATACTGGGGTTCTAGAATGCAGAACCTCTCTTGTTCTTTTTCTCTCTGAGTCCATGATGTTTTGCAAACTGTTCCTATGGTGAAAGGCAATAGACTGATTGTTGGCATGTTTAGGTGGTGGGGCTAGAGGTGACCTCCCCACGTTTTCCAGCGTGAACTTGATTTATCTCACACTAACCAGTTCAGGCCTCTGTATCTTAGGCTACAATTTCTCCTAGTTTCTACTTTACAAGTCTGGTGAAAGGACCATTCACATAATAGATTACTTGAATCAATGCTATTATTCACAGAATAGAGATAGGATAGTAGAAACCTAATATTCATGGAGAGCCAGTCCCACACACCTAAAAACACAGTCATTTCAGACAGAAAAATCACGTTTAGCAGATTATTGAAGTGACATCTCTGATAATCCTTATCATCTGACGCTGACATACATTGCAGTTTTGGGGCAGGCAAAGCACTTATTTCTGTTTTTTATTTTTATTTTATTTTAATATATTTTGTTAGAGAATAAGCAGCAACTATAAACAATCAAATATTTTGAATTCCTCATTACACAGATATGATACAAGTACTAAAATATTTTCTTCAATTCTCTCTTGACTCATACTACAGAAAATAATTTGGTCCAGCTAATCTAATTCTGTCAACGTGGGTGTAAGATTTAAAACTTGAATCATGCATGGAATACCTTGTTAAAGGGTAGGAAGTCCATTATATTTCAGTATCTATTATATCCAATCTGTGTCTGTTATATCTGAGAAGGAGTACTTTTGGTATAAGTCCGTACCATGCAATATTTGGAATATTCCTACATCAAAATAATGTGTTAAATTTATCACAAAATATCTGAGACAATTAATTCACAAGGAGGATTTATTTTGGTTCATAGTTGCAAAGTAGCTAGGGTTTGGTCACTTGTCCAATCACGCCAAATGTAGTGTACAGGTTGAAGGTCCTGTAGCCAACTTTACCAAAAGCCTCTTCACTTGACTTGAGTTCATGGTGCAGGAGCTTGTTCCCATCATGGCAGACAAAAAGGAAAAGAGAGGGAGAGAGAGAAATAAGGAGAGTGTGAAAGTGAAAGGGGGGCCAAAGTGCCAGGGTCTCAGTATCATTTTCAGGGCATCCTTTCAGGCTCCTACCTTCCTTCCACAATGATTCATTTTCTTAATGTTTTACCCTCTTCCAACATCCACAGGCTAATGACCAAGCCTGTAGTACATGCACCTTTGGAAGAAATTTGAGACAAAAAATCATGTCACTCAAATTCAAATCTGAATGGGTTTCTCTGTTTGTAGTTATTAGATCTGCCAAACCTACACGGGTAGCAAGTAACACATGCTGAACTGAACTGACTCGCATTCTCCAATAAGGCAGCAAATTTCAAAAGGAAGTGATATCTTTTTTTTAATAATTTACTTTCTGCCTAATCTATTCCTATTATTTAGGTGGAACTTCTTAAGTACTGAGTTGCAGTAACCTGTTCTATGTAGTGTGAGGTGACTACAGTGCCGGTGTTTAGTCTATCTGATAGAGTATCTTCCCCATTAATACCTAACTACTAAGGCCTCTGCACTTCCTACCTCAAAGTACCTCCTGATATTCTCTGTGCTCTTTGTTCCAATCCCCATATGCAGAGGCATCTCTGGTTTGGTGAGGTGCCAACACCTGCAAGTTGCCTGGGGTTTCCACCTTTGCTTAAAGCCCGACTGAAGCATCTCAAGCATAGACACTCAGTCTCAGCTGCAAGTTGAGATCATTTACGGAACTTGAGAATGAGCAGCAGAGAATTGAGAGGCTCCAGGTAAACTTCACTAAGGGGAAACTTGAGAATTTTAAGCTGCTGCTCATACAGGAGACCACAGCTCCACAGAAACAGCCAGTCACCTATGAATGAAAAGGATCAACACTCCCGGTTCTCAGTACTTCATATCCCTTTCCCGAGTCTCAAAGTCATGAATGAGGGCCAGAGATTTAGCTCAGTGGTTTCAGCGCCTGCCAGGCAAGTGCAAGATCCCTAGTTCAATCCCCAGTGACCTCATACAATAATACCAGCTATGGTGACTCATCCCCACCAGCAATCAGTACCACATACCACAGTGCCAGTCATGGTGGCTCTTGTCTGTAATCCCAGCACTCAGGAGGCAGAGGCAGGAGGATTGCTGAGTTCGAGGCTTGTCTGCGCTACATAGTGAGCTCAGGGCCAGACTGAACTACAAAGCGAGACCCTGTCTCAAAAAAAAAAAAAAAAAAAAAAAAAAAAAAAAAAAAAAAAAAAAAAAAAAGAAAAGAAAAGAAAGTATCCACCTTCCCAGCAGCTACTGACCTGGGAGCTGGGACTTTAAACAAATTTGCATGGAATGCTCCCTCGGGGCAGGCAGCTGCTGGCAACACAAGTTAATTCTGATTTTTACCTATATCCCTAACCTGCCAAAAGCTAAAGCTAGACCTATCTCTTTCACCATGCACAAAACTAAACTCACAATGGATACGAGACTTAAACATTAAAACAGAAACAATAAGCCTGCTGGAAAACAGGTTAGGTAAAACTCTTGGAGACATTGGCTTAGGCAGAGACTTTATGAATAAAACCTCTAGAGCACAAGAACTAGCAGAAAGAATCAACAAATGGGACCTCATCCTACTGAAAAGCTTCTGCACAGCAAAAGAAGTCACTGGCACTGCTAAAAGATGACCAACAACATGGGAAAAAATTTTTACTAGCTGTTTATCAGACAAAGGGCTATTATCTACAATATATAAAGAACTGAAACAGATCCGCCTCCCCAAGTTTAAAGACCAAATTCAAAAATGGGCATCTGAAATGAACAGACACTTCTCAGAGGCAGAAGTCAAAGCAGCCAAGAAGCATATGAAGAAATGTTCCACATCACTGGTCATTCGAGAGATGCAAATGTATATTCTTTAAATTAATTGTATTCATTATGATCAATGACCCTGCAAAGTTAGGCATAGAATTATCCAGATATCACTTCACATAAATGTGAGGAGAAACAAAAAATTACACTTGCATAGTTGGAAGATTTTGAATAGTTAATAGACCTGGTGATCAGGTGGGAGATGAGGTCGAAGCCTGTTTTTGATGTGTCTGGTAACCAACACCGAGGTTGGTTTCTTAGACAACTGCTTCTATACAATTTCCAAAGGGGGAAAAAAAGAGAGCAGCTATGTACCTGTTTTAATTGCATTGGTAGACTATTAAAATGTGAAACACTATGAATTATTCTGCCTAATCTCTGTTCTCTGATTGATAGCTGCTGGTAAGATCAAGGATCTATAAAAATTTTCTTGAACTTTCATCTGTTTACTTAGAAGAGGTTTTAGCTGTCATAATTCTAATAATGATGATCATGATGGTGATGATACTTCTCTGGATAGTACTTAAGATTTGTCTAGATTCAGTAGAGGTGACCTCAAACTAAATACTGTGAAGATGCTGTAGTGTCAACTAGTTGAGTTGAAAACCAGCAATGCTTTTTAATTTTTTTAAATTGAATTCTTTATTGGTACATTTTATATACAGCTCACAATCACACACAACATTGGGGGATTTTTACCAGTATATGACACAAGTTAATGCTTTTAACTACTTGAATTATGTGAATACATTTGTTTTAATCCCCTCCTATGTGAAATGGCTACAACAAGTACTTAAGATTTGTTTTAAAGAATGTATTAGTGTTCATCATTTGCTTGGGAGACTGGTAAAAAGTAAACATTATTTACATGGTACCTCCTAGCGGTGACAAGGGAATTTTCCAAATTTTTTTATACCTATAGGACTTTATTTTTCTGCTATTCACTTTTAGTTCAAACTTAAGAGACTTCGTTTAAGTGAATATTTGTGTCCTGAACTTTGGGTTGTCTATTCTCCAGTTTTTTTTTTTTTTGGTTAGGAATTTAAACTCATTTTATACTACCTGAAAATGTACATGATAACAAAATCCCAGTCAGCCAAAAGCTACAAAGAAAATGTTGCTCATCCGTGGAAAAACAGTGCTTTTCTACACTGAAGCAATTTATATTCAGGAGATGTTCAGTTTAAGTCAGATGTGAGGTGTTTGGAGCATGATAAGAACTAAGTTTATTTAATGATTTCTCTTGGTCTCCCATGTAGAAATTTCATTATATCAAGCTCATATCGCTAGTTGAGAGTGGAACAATAATACCCTCTCAAAAAGTAGTGGTAAATTCTGTGAGTTAATTTATACATGTCTAATCTCCTGTTAGTAACTTTATATAGTATGTTTATACTACATAATATTATGCATAAAAATATGAAAGTGTTATAATCCTTAAAAATGCTTTTTGATTAAATTGCCATCTAATTCAGTAGAATAGTGCTTTATATATATACAATATTAATATATGATTAACTATATAGCTATAAACATACACATAAACATTTATACAAATGTAGATGGCCTTTATATAATTATAAAAAAATCAGTCCTTCAACTTTATTTTACTAATAGAAGTTCCCAAAAGCAAAATAAATAAATAAGTAAACAAACTTTTTTTTTTTTTGAGACAGGTTCTCGCTTTGTGTTCATGCTGGCTCTGAGCTCACTATGTAGCCTAGGCAAGCTTCAAACTCAGCAATCCTCTTGTCTCTGCCTCCTGAGTGCTGGGATTACAGGCATGAGCCACCACGCCCGGCACTGTGGTATGTGGTATTGATTGCTGGTGGGTGTGAGTCTCCATGCCCAGCATTGTATGTGGTTAACAGGGATCGAACTCAGGACCTTGCGCTTGCGAAGCAGGCTCCAGAACCACTGAGCTAACCCTCCGGCCCAGACACCATTTATTCTTGTGGCTAAATAAACCATTAAGGTTAATCTTAGCTAACCAGAGTTAAAGTATTAATTTTTTAAAGTTCCATTTGTTATTTTTGTCAATTTATTCTGTGCTGTAGATCAAACACAATGCTTGTGCACTCGATATCAGCGGTCAACCAGGGAGCCACATTTTCGGCCCTTCCTTTATATTTTTCAACCTTTCTAGTAGCAAGACTATCTTCGGGTTTAGTAGTGTTGTGTTCTGGGACAGTACTATAAGTCATAACAGTGTCCAGGAGGAAGAGTACATCAAACTGTTTGCCCCATAATCATATTGTATGTATGTTCTGAGAGTGGTGATGTATTAGCTCACCCAGAATTGAGTTAGGTAAAAAGAAAATATGACTATTTCGTATCAGTTGAGTATTTAATACATGTAGCAGAGATTTAGCAGAACTTGAATGGTTAAAGGATAGTTTTTGAGCTTAAAAGCAGAAATAATAGAGGTTTAGAGAAAAAAAAAGCAGAAGTACAAACAAACAGAATGACTTTGAACTAACTGAAGACATAACAGATTTTAGTTTGTTAGTCTTTTGACAGCTCAGATGTCCTTGTCCTCTTACTCTTCCTAGAATGCTCCTCAGCGGGGTGTCACATTCTGTCCAGTAATTGTCATCGGTGTCCTTTCATGTCAGAGCCACGGACTGTCGTGATCTTTCGCTACAGAAACTGTCAGGAACAAGTGACCGTCCCTCTGCGTTCAGAGAACAATTGGCAGGAGAGCCCCGGGCGGGCACGCACGGGTTCAGGCACGGGCTTGCAAAACGCCACCTTTCGGAGCTCTCAAACTCTCTAGGAACACAGCCAAGCATGAGAGGAGGGAATCCGAACTCTTTTTCCTTACGACCTTTAAGACGCTTTTCTTCATCTGACTTTGAAACAGCAAATGAAAATCTCAAAAAAAATACGATCAACTGCTTTTTATTATATTAGTGCTTTGAAAGGTTTAAATAGCTTAACGTAAGATTTTAGTGTCACTTTGGAAGAAAGAGTGTAAATTAAAACACAAATCGTATGGTAAAGTTTAAGAAAGTCTTTGTTATTGATGTTCTTATAATCATGTATGCTTAAAATTGAAGTTTTTAAAATAATCACTCATAGGAGATATTAAGACCAAATACTTCACGAAAATCAAACAGTGTCTCCATTTTTCATATTTTGAGTGTATTGGTACATTTTAGATATACGTTATGGTTAAATTCAGTATTATAAATTTGTATGCAGACATGGTATACCTTGATTCTTATTTTTCCCAACCCTCTGCCATTCCTACCTCCTCCTGCCAAAAGCTTTATTTCCCCTTCAAAGACTAAAGCTAGATCTACGTCTGAAATCAAACTGGTTTAGAGATCGAAATATTAAAACAGAAACATGATGCCTGCTGGTAAGTAGGTCTGTAGAAGGCTGAAGACATCGGCGTAGGGAGAGACTTCACGCGCAAAGCCTCAGCAGCACGGGAGCTAGCACAAGGGATCAGCAACTGGGATTTCCTCTTCTTTTTTTTTTTTTTTATTAATTTTTTACCTTTTTTTGGTACACTGTATATACACATATCATATAGTGATCACACTTGGTTTTGAGAATTTGTACCAGTATGACATAATTTAATTCTCATTTTCCTCCAGGATCTCCTCTTAAAAAGCTGAGAGAAACAACCAGCAGAAAGTCTCCATTTTAAAGACTAACTTCACACTATTTGAGAGAATGCATATCAATTAATAATTAAAGAAATTTATGCTTGAATGTGATCAAGGCATTTGCTGACAAAATCATTACTTTTTATTTTCTTATACCGTTTTTTTTTTTACATTTTTGTTCCTTTGCTACATGTTTGCACATGTTTATAACCTGTATGGAGAGTTTTTTACATACATATAACACATTATAATTCTTTTAATGTCCTTTTTTACTCCCTTCTCCCTCCTCTGTCCATCGGTCCCCTCCCATTCACAAAATATCTTTAAAACTATTTGACTCCTTGTTGCTATCCCTAGTTGTTGCTGAAGCAAATATTGCCTCAAAAATATGTTAAGTATAAATGTACAAACAAAAATTACAAAGATCTTTCCATACTGTGATCAGCAAAATAATCCAAGATGGTTCATGAGGTTTCCCTCCCCTTGTGGAATGAGTACTAAGGAACTTATCTGACTAGTAGTCAAGTGTGCACTCACCAAAGTAAAGTTATCCAGGGAGACCTCGACTCATCAGCTGCACCTTTTCTAAGGATCTGGAGAAACCAGATATCAGCAGTGTATAAGGTTCCTCAGACGGGTCCATGTCCAGGGAGCTGTAGAAAGCATAAAGAGGCAAGTGGCTTCCATGAAGCCACTGGAAAACAGGGCCTGGCTGAGACAGGAACAGAGACCTGGGTTCAGCCATCAACTGGGTGCCCTTGAAAGGGTCCCTGAACTGTAGAAACAATAGCAGAGTAGCTACACTTGGATTCATGGTATAAAAATTGAAATTTAAGCCCCTATGTAAAGAATGGGATGTGTGTATGCCTGAACTTCTGAGCTTCAAAAATCATGAAATGATGAGTGAAATTACTTCAAGCTGTTAACTTTGTGGTAATTTACTATGTGACAATAGAAACTGTATGTAATGATATAAATGAGGGACCTGGGGTGAGTTGAAAGAAGGGTATGGAAGTTCCCTTTGGTCACGTTGTTAAGACCTTTTTAAACTGATTTTAGAAATGAAGTAGACTTCAAAATGTAGCTTGATGAATAGTTCTATATTTTCATCCTCTTCCACTTATACTTTTGTTGTAGAGAGCTAAATAAACTATGAAAAGCTTGTGAACTGTATTCTTGATGGATCATCTCTGTCTAAAATACTACTGAATTAATGGAAAATATTAATAAGTGTAATCATGTAAAGTGTCAGCACAACATACAATTTGACTTTCTTTGAACATGCTAACTAAAGTCGTTATTAAACTTCCAACATCTTTGTGTGACCATTACCCTGATGTGTCACCCTCAGGATTACCTTGAATAAAGACACACCTAGCATTGGGTCGGAGATTTAGCTCAGTGGTTCCAGTGCCTGCCTAGCAAGTGCAAGATTCTTGGTTCAACCCCCAGAAACCACATACAACAATACCAGATGTGGTGACTCACACCCAGTGGCAATCAGTACCACATACCACAGATGCCGGGGATGGTGGCTCACACCTATCATTGTAGCACTCGGGAGGCAGAGGCAGGAAGATTGCTGAGTTTGAAGCTTGCCTGGGCTACATAGTGATGTCAGGGCTGGGCTGAAATATAAAGTGAGACCCTGTCAAAAAAAAGAAAGAGAAAGAAAGAAAGAAAGAAAGAAAGAAAGAAAGAAAGAAAGAAAGAAAGAAAGAAAGAAAGAAAGAAAGAAAGAAAGAGGGAAAGAAAGAAAAGAAAAGGAAAGAAAAGAAAAGAAAAGAAAAGAAAAGAAAAGAAAAGAAAAGAAAAGAAAAGAAAAGAAAAGAAAAGAAAAGAAAAGAAAAGAAAAGAAAAGAACACTTAATATTCTAGCAAAGGCCACTCCCAGCTGTGCCGTAGTGGGCCACAGAGGCAGGTCTGTGGGCTCTCCACACAGTCTCTGACCCATTTTCCCCCGGCATTGTTCCCCTGCTTTGCTTCCTGACCATGACGAACTAAGTGGCTTTGGTCCTGCATGTCCTTCCTTGGTGAAGTTTTTCCTCAGAGCCAGCGAGGCCCAGACTGAAAGCACCAGACAATCGACCTTCTACTCTTCCTCTTTTATGGTGCCGGTGTCAAGTAGTTCATCCAGCAACTGCAAAACTGATACTGGAACTTGAAAGTGAACTTTTGATTACAATTAAAAAAAACATAAAATAAAGATATTCATAAAGTATGGAAAATGTGAATAAATGGTATAGGTAAGAAAAGAAAAAAAATTCACCCCAACATTTTTATCTTTTAATTGGTATTTGCACCTCTCTCTCTCTCTCTCTCTCTCTCTCTCTCTCTCTCTCTCTCTCTCTCTCTCTTTCCCTCCCCCTCTCTGTTCCTTCTCTCTTCTTTCCATCTCTCTATGTCTCTATCTGGTGATTGAGAACATTTATTGAGTATGCATTGTCCTGGCAGGTAACAGGAATTCTCCAAATATTGCTCCACTTTTTTCATATATGACACAAATCTTTAAGAGAGTGTATGTTTTAAAGATTTCTCCAAATATCTAGTTTTATTTATCCTTAGTTATTTCTAAATATATAAGTAGTTTTGAGTTTCCTTTAGGTTTATTATGATGTATAAATTTTGCCTTTTACTTTCTGCAGTATTTTCTTCATTTTTCAAATTATTGATATGAGATTCTAAAGGCAACATTTTCTTCTCTGCTTATTTCATTTTTATTACTTACTTATTAAACATTACATTTTATATCTATTTACTTTCTGGCTTTTTGATTGAAAATTCACCAGGATTAATCCTGTAAATTTCTCTTGCTGGGAGAAACAATATTTAATGGCTTGAGTGAATGATATGCTTCCTCATATTCCAGTTGAACAGGTTCCAGTACTGAACTGTGCCAGTCGTGTGTATTGTAGTGAGAATAAATGATATTTTTAAAGCTCTAGACTTTTGTGTTTTCATCAAATTATTGAAATCAAATATACTGCTTAGTGAATAAGCTGTTGCAATGATGTGAAAAGTTGATATGTTGTTACAAACCTGTAGTATGAACTATATGTAAATTATGCTATTTAGTTCAACTCACAGAATTATTCTTTTGGTAAATCAAATTATCCAATATAATCATGGTTATAGTTTTTACATGTCATACAATAATTAAATAAACACAGGAAGATTTAATAATTTTAATTATAATATTTTGCTCTTTGCTGGTTTATTATCTTTTCAGATATTCTACTAGTATTAATGAGCTAGAAAATAATACATTATTGATATACTGGAGTTAGAAGTTAGAGAACACATTTTAGAAATATATCATTTCAACTTTGTATTATAATTATGCTCAATCAAAGTTAAAATCATTTCCTGTTTTATTTTCTTGCTTTTATAGAATCCCTGGATTTTTCATAAAAAAAGTTCACAAAACTTAGCTTTAACTTTCAACTTTTTGTTGAGATCATTTCTTATTACAGGATTACATATGCTAAGAAAAAAGAGGTATTTAATAAAAAGTAAAACTAGTAGTTGTTTTAATCACAACATATATATATGAGAAATTATATTTGATGTTTGCTGTCAGTCTATTTTAGCTGCTATGAAAAAACTTACACACAGGGATTTATAGATAGCACAAGTTTATTCCACACTGTTCTGGAGTTCTAGAAGTTCTAGATGAAGATCATCAGAAGAGGTAGCTTCTAACAAGAGCCTTCTTTCTCAAGGACAGCACTTTGTGTTCTAACATAAAAGAAGAGAAGCACACTAATTAACAAACTGCCGGAAACCTGTTCTGAAGGATTATTGCCATGCGTGAGAGCTCGGGTGTCCTGGTCACTGCTCTCCAAGGTGCCATCTACAATACATGTTATCATTCTGGGATAAACTTCACGATATAAACTTGGCATTACATTGGCATTCAAACCAAACCACTTGCTTACCTTTTATATAATTCAATAAAAAGAGAAGTTTCTATTCTGAAATATACTAGGCCATTGCCTTTGAATATACTCGTTTATATCCTTCATACTTGTAGATACTTTATCAGTCTACTTTCTGATAATTTGATGTTGGCTCTCAGAGGGATAAATTATCCAAATGTATTCAAATTATCATGACACAACAATAACTTGAAGATTGTAAAATAGCAGAAAAAGTAGTTCAATTGCTAGGATATCTACTGAGAAATTGATAATGAATTCTAACTGAAGAAATTGTTATTAGAATTTTAAGCACCTACAGATTATTACAGATTATTTTTCCAATGAAAGAGTTTTAGTTTTTTTTTTTTTTTTTTTTTGAGATAGGGTCTCGCTTTATGGTTCAGGCTGACTCTGAGCTTACTGTGTAGCCCAGGCAAGCCTCCAACTCAGCAATCCTCCTGTCTCTGCCTCCTGAATGCTGGGATTACAGGCGTGAGCCACCATGCCCGGCTGAAAGTGTTTTAGTTTTGCATATCAGAAAAAAGAATTTCAAGTCATATATATATATATATATATATATATATATATATATATATAGAGAGAGAGAGAGAGAGAGAGAGAGAGAGAGAGAGAGAGTAAAAATAAATCTTTAAACACTTGAAAAGTGCAGTTTGAAATAAAAATGGTTCCTTTAGAACATCAATGACATTCTAAATATGAAATAAAATGTGATTTTTTTCTGAGTATCGGTACTGGAAAAAAATCAGGGTCTAGGAAATATTTAATACTTCATTATCTCTGAAAAATGCCTAGCTTTTATTTTTCTCAGACCACTTTCACAAACTACTTCATATGAGATCAAATCAAATATATTTAATGCCATTCTTTGAATTCAGTCTTTCTTCTCTTCTCCTTCCTCTCTGTCCCTCTCTCTCTCTTTCTCCCTCTCTCTCTCACTGTCCCTCATTCTCTCTGTCTCTGTCTGTCTCTCTCTTTCTATAAAGAGAAGACTGAGAAATTAAAACTAAAGAGGATATTTTGCCCGCACTAATCTATTCATTATATTTTATTTTCCTAAGGCATAGAGAAGAGTTTAAACAGTAAATACTTCAATCACTTCAAAATTTATTTAAAGCACACATCTTTATCAAGCTCCCTTCTTCATTCTTATATAGATTATGATCTTCAGATAACTTTCATTTATGTAACAAGGAAAAACTTTTATTTAAATAACAAGGAAGGCAGGGATAAAACTGACATAAGCTTTCTAGACTGCCATTCAGTGTACAAATTAAACTACTTTCTTCTTTCATTGTTTTAGCCAGTTCTTAGCTTTTTCACCAGCTTTTCATTTCAAAATTAGACTTTTTATTTGTACATTTGACTTCAGGTTTTAATCATATCCCTGTGAAATCCTACCAACAATTCCTCCCTTAAATTGCCGATGGTATAATATCAGTATTAAATAAAATACTAATTGTGTTACTGCTGTGCAGGAATTTTATACATGTGATTAACCCCTATAATTGGCTGGCTTTAAGGAAAGGTAATTATTGTAGATAATCTATGTGGCCCTGATAATCAGTTGAAAGGATTTCACAACAGAAATGAGACTTCCTTGTAAACCATAATTTCATGTTATGTCCAACAGTGCTACAGACCCTCTCAGAGATGTTCCTGTGCATACAATGGAGAAAGGAAACCATTTCAGTGTGTGTAATGGCACAGTGGTCTTTGCTGCTGTTCATTTGGCTTGGACATAACAAAGGTCAGAGGAACCTGTGAATTAACAAGTTTGAGGAAACATATAGTTGTATGACCCTGAACTTGAAGGGATATGGTTAGAAATTTGGTATCAACCAGCTCTTTCAAGAGGTGAGTGGGCCGAATGGTCAAGTTGGTAGGAAGCATGAAGAATTTTTCCCAATATGAGTGCTTAACAAAGTCTGAGATCAGTTTAAAGATGATTTTAATAATCCTGTAGAATCGGTGGCCCACTCTTGGGTAGCAGTCAGTATCTTCAGTACGGTCATGAAAAAAGTGACCACAGTGGAGTGATGGTTACTGACCCATGGAATTCCACTCACCAGGCCAACCTCAGTATGACAGCAGCAGAAACTGCCACTGAAATTTTTTAGTCTGATCAGCCAGTAGCATGATGCACAGAGTCAGGCTGATGTGGCTGAGTGAATTTCATCATGGAAGTGTAGTAGTGCGTTCTTACTGAGCAGACACTTGTTCTGGGTATATATTTGTGCTCTCTGCATAGAAAACTATCATCTGTGGAGTGACAGAATGATTATCCACCATTCTAGAATTTCATGCAATAATGTGCTTGACTAAGGAATTGCAAAGCAAAAATGTCACAGTGACCTATGTTCATAAAATTGAATACTTTTAACATGATCCCATAATCCTGATGGATAGTAAAATGAACACAGTGTGATTTAACACCCTTTGAGGACATTTATATGGCAGATAAGTGACAATAATTAGCACATATGAGGAAATTATTCTCTAAGGCACCACTTCTTAAATTCAGGTATCTGGGGAAAAAGTGTATGTGTATGTGTGTGTGTATGTATGTGTGTGCATGTGCGCTGGGGGGGGTATTATCTATAATGATGCCCTAGCAAAAATTTTACTCTTTTTTCCTGACTTTGTGGCCCACTAGCATACAAGTGTTAGTTCAGAAGAACTAGGCCTACTCAAAATGCTTGCTGATTACAGTGGGTAGTGGAAGAAAAGAACTTCGCACAAAAAATATGAGGACTACTGCACAGTCACATTGTGCAATGTTTCCATCCAAAATGGGTCATGTACATGAGGGAGTTAACATAAAATGCCAATGAAACCGGAAACTCTCTCTCACTCTCTCTTAGTGGTGAAACAGCTATCATCCTGTTGTTAGGCAGCCAGAACTCATGTGATTGAGGTGATACTGCTATAAATACTGCCACAGTTCTGCCTGTCCCATAAAATCGTATCACTTACAATTATGCACTTGTGTGGCATAATACTTGCTAATAATAATGTGTGATAATGTTAAGAGCTATTATATCAGGTTATACTTTTATTCATCACTTTATCATGCTTCTTCTTATAAGAGTTCCCCTAACTAGCAGAGAGAGAAGACAACCAACAATAAGGGAAAAAATGTCTTTCTCAGCTATTCCTCAGACAAAGGGCTATATCCAGAATTTATAAAGAGCTTAAAAAAATCAGACCCCCCCAATTTAAAGACCCAGTTCAAAAATGGGCATCTGAAATGAACAGACACTTCTCAGATGAAGATGCAAATGCAGCTAAGAAGCATATGAAGAAATACTCAACATCACTGGTCATTTGAGAGACGCAGATGAAAACGATGCTGAGATTTGATCTCACTCCACAAAGAAGAGCTATTTCAAAATTAACCAGCCACAAATGCTGGCAAGGCTGTGAAGGAAAAGGAACCCTTCTTCACTGTTGGTGGGAATGTAGACTGGAACAACCACTATGGAGATCAGTGTGGAGGTTCCTCAAAACCTAGGATTAGAGGTCCCATTTGACCCTGCCATTCCCCTGCTGGGGATATACATGAAAGAATCACAAGGTTCAAGTCACAGTGACATATTTGCACCCATGTTTATAGCAGCTCAATTTGTGATAGCTAAATCTTGGAAATAACTCAAATGCCCATCAAGTGGAGATTGGATAAAGATGTGGTTTTTTAATAAAATGGAATATTACTGTGCCATAAAAATGATAATTTTGAGTTATTTATACTCAAATGGACGTACCTTAAGGACATACTCATAAGTGAAATAAATAGGTCACAGATGTATAAATATCTTTTCTCTGGTCTGAGAAACTGAAGATGTAAATGAGTTGTAGAATGTATGCTTAATATTGTGAAATAGTAAATATTCAAAGGGAAATGGGGTTTAGGGGTAAAAAGTGAGGGGAAAGAAAAAATTTGATGGTTAAAAAAAGGAAACAAAGCTTGTGTATATAAGGGTGGGGAGTTGTACAGTAGGTAGGGGAAGGAGAACAATGAGAATTAAATCATGTCATACACCAGTAGAAGTTCTCAATGTGGAGTGTGATCATGATGTGTATATATAAAGTACCAATAAAAAAGAATTCCCCTAAATCTATATACCAGCAGTAGCATTTTTAACTGTACAAACATAATATCACAGTACATTGTATAGTTGGAATATGGTAAGTGTCCCAAAATCTCACACGATAAGGTGTGGATTCCAGCCCATGGAGGACTTGGGAAATGGAGGTCGGGTCTTTCTGCAGAGCGACTCAGACACTTTTTGCATTTAAAGGTGAACAAGACAGCTAGACACTTGTTTTTTCATGGTGGGTCTTGGCACAGTATCCTCTTGAGCAGGACACATCTTTGGAATGTGGTCTTGTGAGGCGCCTGAACAGTTGAAGTCATTACAATAACAGCTTTCTGTGGTGATTCATATACCATTTATTTATTTATTTTTCCAGACAGGGTCTCGCTTTGTTGTTCAGGCTGGCCCTGAGCTCACTATGTAGCCCAGGCAAGGCTCGAACTCAGCAATCCTCCTATCTCCGCCTCCCGAGTGCTGGGACTACAGGCGTGAGCCACCAGGCCCAGCACTGTTGTATTGATGGCTGGTGGGCATGAGTCACCATGCCCAGCAGTGTATGTGGCTACTGGGATCAAACTCAGGACCTTGCACTTGTGAGGCAGGTGCTGGAACCACTGAGCTAGATCTCTAGCCCTACCATTTAATTTTTGATATGTTAATTGGATTATTGACTAAGACTTCTTCCTTAGCAGCCTAAATTCTACAAATATTTTAATCTTGATTTTTCTTATTTTCTTATTTTCCTCAGTTCTCATGTAACCTTTTATTTGAAATCCAAGTTTGAATTTTGTATTTCTCATTACTTACATTTTAATTTTTATCATATTAATGAGACCATAGAAGGGAGTGAAATAAATCACACACAGAAACTTAAAATCACAAACTTTCTCTTCTATGAGAAATCCAAATTAAAAATGAGTAAAACAAGAGGTAAATAAAGTAAGTGGTGAGATCCATCTCTCACACAAAATGGAAAAGAGGTAGGAGGAAAAGGAAAGAGGTTCAAAAAGTAAAAGTGTGTGATATGTGACCATCACAAAGACTCACAATTTTGAATCAAAAGATAATTATCTATAGTAGATAAAGTAAAACAAGGCTATGAATATGGCTCATAGTATTTTAAATGATCTATCTAATTTGCAATCCATTGTGGTGTGTCTCTGAAAAATACTGTCACATTTTATTGAATTTGCATTGACTCATGTGAGAATATTTGCAATGAGCTGTTCTTTGAACAGCACGCCAAACAATTTGCAACTTGTGTATTATTTCATAGCTAGCAAAGCTCTGAACTGTAAATGTCCCCAGTGAAGGAAACGGAATCATTTGGATCCCTGCTTGCTCTGGAAACCAACTGAGCAGAAGTTAAAATTTCTTTCTCCAACGTCCAAGGAAGATCCTCAGGGGAACTGACCTATTTTAGATTTCATGAGTCAACTGTACTAAATTTCATAGTAAACTCGGATCATAGTATCAAAATATAATGATGTCCCATGTATTTCCCACACTTCATGTGGACTACTACCCATTTTTTCTAATAGAGAAAAAAAGCTATGATGACTCCCACACCCTGTAAGTTTATTTATTCTTCTCAACAGGTAGAAACATTTTATTTAGCAGTTATTGAACATCTCCTGTGGGTACAATACTGGGAAACTGGTGATAGTAAATGAGCCAGATTATATTGTTAGCAAACAGATGTTCAAGCATTATTTGTCACCTGTGACTAGTGGGGTGTTTGACTTAGTGGATGTGCAGAAATTCAGCACAGCAGCTGGAATCCTTTATGTGTATAGTTTTGCAGGAATGTTAACCAAAATATAGTTCCATGAAGATTCGTTTCCTGGTGAATAAATTTAAGCAACCTACAACCCCATACATCAGAACTCTGTGTTAGCATGATCAGCAAAGACATCTGTAAAATGGGAAGTGTTTATGCATTATTTCCTGTCGCCTACCACTTTTCTAAAAATGAGTCATACCCAAAACAGATAAAATCTAAAAAATGAATCCTTAGATAAGAACTAGGCTACTGTTGTAAATATCGAAAAGAATTTTCAAAATATTTTAGCCATACATGGTTTTATTATATCAGAATAATAGAAAGGAGCCCCCAAATCTTGCCTATGTATTTTATGGATTGAATGAACCTTCAAAATCGATATGACAACTCCCTAAAAACCCAGTGTGATTGTATTGGCCATAGAACCTTGAGGAGACTAGAATTGGATGACATCGTGGGGGTAGAAACCCATGATTGGATTGGTCTCTTTCTTAGCACAGAATGAGACAACAGAACTTTTTGTCCATTTGCCAGAAAGGACAGAGGAAGAATACGGCTATCTGGAAGTCCAGAAGAAAACTTTAACACAACCAACACAGAGTCATCCTGATTTTGGACTCTCACCTCCATACCACAAAAGAATGAATTTTTTTTTAGGGCTCCCTGTCTAAAGTAATTAATTATAGCACCAAAAACTAAAACGCTATATTTTGAGCAGATTGCCAAAATATATTCACTACTACTGAAAAGGAAACCTTATGAGTCCAATAAATCAATTTCCCATAAATAATTCTTATTATAAATCGATATTGACTTGATCGATCGGAATAATTATCCCATCCTCCTTACAGCTGTAAATCGTATTTCATTTATAGTTTTTATTTTTTATGATATTCATAGTTTTATTTTCAACAATGTTCCCCTTCTCTGTCACTCTCTTTCTCTCTTTTCCACAACCTATCTTACCTCTTCCTTCTTTTTTTTTTCTTTTTGAGACAGGGTCTCGCTTTGTAGTTCAGGCTGGCCTTGAGCTCACTATGTAGTCTGGGCAAGCCTCGAACTCAGCAATCATCCTGTCTCTGCCTCCCAAGTGCTGGATTACAGGCATGAGCCACCACGCCCGGCACTGTGGTATGTGGTATTGATGGCTGGTGGGCGTGAGTCTCCATGCCCAGCATTGTATGTGGTTACTGGGGATCGAACTCAGGACTTTGCACTTGAGAGGCAGGTGCCGGAACCACTGAGCTAACCCTCCGGCCCTTCTTTCTTTTTAACTCTCTTCCAGTTTCCTTGTTCAGGAAGAAAGATGATTTAAAATGAAATATTTGTGCAGCTGAGATAATTATCCAATTAACAGTTGCTCAAAACTCTGCTTTGATTCCTGTCACCACCCCATAATTAATTGCCACATATATTTCTCAAGTAGCAATTTGAATTATTGGATTATTCAAAATCAAAGTACCAGTATAATCTTAGCAACTTTGTCTCTTTTCTTGTAAAAACAAAAATTATTAGAAAATCTTAGCTCTGACTTTAAAATTCATTTATATTCTAGCTTTTTCTTAAAATACATGCACATTGCAAACAATTTTAGTTTGCTTGTTTTATGACAGTTTCTCACAATGCAGTCCAGCCTTGTTTTAGACTTAATATGTAGTCCCTTCTACCCACAGCCATAAAATTTTTGTCCTTGATTCTGTTAATGTAGTGTATTACATTTATTGATTTACATATGTTGAACCATTCTTGCATTTTTGGGATGAATCCAATTTGGTCAGAATCTTCTTGATGATCTGATGCAAGACTCTCAAATTCATTCCTCAAAACAATGGTTACCTTTATTCCAACATGAGAAAAAGACCCATCTAGCCAGGCATGGTGGCTCATGCCTATAATCCAAGCACTCAGGAGGCAGAGACAGGAGGATTGCTGAGTTCAAGGTTTGCAGTGAGCTCAAGGCCTGCCTGAACTACAAAGTGAGACCCTGTCTCAAAAAAAAAAAAAAAAAAAAAGACCCATCTAAGAAAGCACTACAGGCCAATCTCTCTGATGAATATAGGTGCAAAAATTCTCTATAAGACACTTTCATACTCTTTTAAAGCATCATGTTTAACATCTGTAGTCCACCTACTTAAAAATGGAAAAATAACAATGATATATATTTCAATTTCTTTGTATGGGTTTACTTAAAAAAAAAAGAGTTCTGAACACATCATCTCAGTCTCTTTCCTACAACTTAGATACAAAGAAGTTTTTAGTTCTATCAACTTTTAAGTCATTCATTTGGAATGACATGTGAAGCAAACTAGCAGAGGAAATTAACACAAAGCTAGAAATAAAAATACTACAATTGAGGGTTTGTAACTGCTGTATGTAATCTGTATAAAAGTTTGTTTCTAGATAGAATGTGGAAAACTGTACTCAAAGTGGTGGAAGCATAGTCACTCAGGGACATGCATTTCCTCAATAACCATTCTACCTCTGATTATATTGTGCTCAAAATAATTTGGAAATTCACTGACAGAGAATCTGTGAGTCTGGATAGCTCAAGCGTCTGGGAACCTCACTGTCAGAGGGGCAATATAAGCAAACAAAGTTACAAAAGCAAAAGATGGGGTTGTCGAAGGAAATCCAAGTGTTTGGAATTAAGTAAACTGAAACTTTCCAGTGGCAAAGGGCATGTACAGGAAACATGAGGTTCTGGGTTTGATCCCCAATACAAAAAAAAAGGGAGGTTGTCAGTAATTTAACTCAGTGTCACCACACCTGCCTTGTAGGCACAAGGTCTTGAGTTCAATTACTCATACTGAAACGAATAAAATTATAAAATAAAATAATTTCATATGGAAAACTTGAAAATATAGATATATGATTCACAACACTATTAAGGAAATGCATGTCAAAGATAGCAACAAATCAATGAGAAAGCCATAGCATAGGACTAAAAACACAAGCTAATGCAAGGAATATTTACAGATATGTGATATTTTAGATATTTTTGTTTGTTTGTTTGAGACAGGGTCTCACTTTGTAGTTCAGGCTGGCTCTGAGCTCACTATGTAGCCCAGGCAAGCCTCAAACTCAGCAATCCTCCTGCCTCTGCCTCCTGAGTGCTGGGATTAGAGGCATGAACCACCATGCCTGGCACTGTGGTATGTGGTATTGATTGCTGGTGGGTGTGAGTCACCACACCCAGCATCATACGTGGTTGCCGGGATCGAACTCAGGGTCTTGCACTTGCAAGGCAGGCTCTGGAACCACTGAGCTAAATCTCTGGCCAAGTATTTTAGATATTTTAAAATATTGTTAGAATAAGACTGATATAAAACAGTCTATAAGGGATAGAATTACTTTTAAAATTAAATGAAAGTACTTCTATTTTTGTCTTTGAGATATGTTATATGTGGCTTGATTCTTAGCCAAAATAAAGCCTAAATTAATGAATGAATTATATGTATGGTCTAGTTAAGGTCTGAAGTTCCCTTGGCAACACTCAAGGTTTCTTTACAGGTACTGTTCACTTGACTTAACCGCTTAGATAATGTGGCTTGACTAGTGACTTGAGAGATTAAAAAATATACTGCAGGGAACATCTATTTAAAACTCTTTTAAAATGTGCCTCATGGACTGGATATTTAGCTCAGTGGGGCCAGTCCTGCTTTGGAAGTGCATGGACAAGACCCTGAGTTCAATTCCTGGTACTGGAGAAAGACAAACAAGAGAACGAATATATTTTATACCACAAATCTTGAAATTTCAACCTAAAAACTATGTTTACTTTTGTGCTAATAAGCAGAAGCTTAGAAGCATAACCCCACATGACTTCCCCCACATAACCCCCACATGACCTCCCAAAGTTACAAGAACTTCTGTGATCCAATGCTTTCTTCCTGTGTGACAAGCTTTGCATCAATATGTTCTACAAAGTTTGGAGAACTCTTGCAATTACTCAAGCCATGCTAACATTTGTAAAGACCAATTAAATTGAATAAAACCCAAAGAAAATAAGAATACCAAAAAGAAAATAAAAACATCTTGCACTTTGTTATTTTCTTATGATTTTTATGGGCAAAGTTTTTTTTTTTTTTTAATTCTACTGGATAAGATTAGTGCCTTTGAAATGTCTTTCTTGTATCTTGGCTCTAACAATACTAAATGCCAAATAAAGTTCAAAAATATTCTTTGATAAAAAGTAGATAATCTTTCAGAGTGCTTAGTAAAGTGTACTCAGTTAGTATACTAAAATGACATGTTTAACCTTTTCCTTATGTCAGGTTCTTCATGAGATTTTTTTTTAACAAATATAAAAGTAAGTAAAAATTTTATCATCTGGTGGTTATTATATTTGCTTATTTATGACATAAACATCATGATTGCTTATTCATTTACTGTAGTATGGTATACAAAGTGTTTATTAAAACTCATTATAATTTACATAATGTGCTCTACTGTAAGATATCTCAGAAGACAGGGATCAAATATCATTGTACTTGTGTTGAAATATATATATATTTTTTTGAGGCAGGGGCTCACTTTGTAGTTCAGGCTGGCCCTGAGCTCACTATGTAGCCCAGGCAAGCCGCCGCGAACTCAGCGATCTGCTTGTCTCTGCCTCCCGAAGGCTGGGATTACAGGCGTGAGCCACCACGTCTGGCATTGTGGTATGCGGTGTTGATTGTTGGTGGACGTGAGTCGCCTTGCCACGAATTGTTTTATGTGGTTATCTGGGATCAAATCAGGGACCTTGTGCTTGTCAGGCAGGTGTGGGAACCACTGAGCTAAGTCTCCAGACTTGTGTTGAGATATTTTTAGCAAAATCATGTTTACAGAGCTTCCTTCCATCAATGTTGGCCAAATATATCCCAGAATGTCTCAAATGCTTTAAACTGACTTTACTATTTCAATGATTTAGCCAGATAGTTGTAACAATATGGTGAGCAATCCGTCAGTGTAATAGCCTGTTGTGCACCTAGAAAGACAGTAGAGTAGGGATAGGAAAACCTGCAGTGGAGTTCATTTTCTCATAGACTGCTTGCATAGCATGTACACACACACACACACACACACACACGTTTGTTTAATTAATTGATTAAATTTCCCACTGCTATGTAATGACATTACATATATATGGGAATATGATGATGTTTAAATGTTTTTATACATTGAGTACTGACCAATCCAGAATAGTTTACCCATAGTCCTAAACATTTGTCAGCTAAAAAGAAAAAAAAAAAAACCCTTAAAAATAAAACCCAAAGTATAAGCTACTGCAGTGGTACTTCAGAACTTGCATTCAGTGATTACCACAAACATCATTAACAAACAAATCACTTTGGGTGGAAAAGGTAGAAATTCAAGATGCAGTAAACACTGACCTTTTCTAGATTCCACGTGGGATAAAAATAATGTGTACTGAGAGAAATTTTTTTCATTAAGATGTGTTGAATGCTTTGGAAAGACTCAAGTACTAAATTATGATGACAGAAAAAGATTTTTAAGGTGCTTCATGATACTGCTCTGTAAATAGATTTTTAAAATATAAACTGCAAACCTCAGAAAACAGAAACTCAACAAGTGAGGGTCAATTGAACTATAAAGCATAGAAAAGCAAATAATCACCAGGTGGAGGGACAATCTGAGAAATGAAAGAATCTATTTACAAAATATATGTAAAACATTAATATCCTAGATTATAAGGGAAGTTGAAACCACTTGACAGCAAAAGTATAATTCATTTCATAATTCAAAAGCTGAAAGGATACTTCTTGAAAGATAACATACAAATTTCCAGAAAGAACATGATGAATGGCCAACAACATACTTATCAGGGAGTTGGTAACCAAAGCAGCAAGGAAATGTCACCTCCTCCCAACAAGAATGGCTATTATCAAGTTGACAAGTGGTCAAGAATATTGAAAAAAATCTATAGGAAGGAAAACCCTTGCTCACTGAAGATATGTAAATTAGTACAGTTATTATAGAAAGCAGTATGGAGGCTTCACATTTTTAAAAAAATTATTCTAAGATTCAGAAATCCCACAAGTGGATTTAGATGAAAAGAATTTGGTGAAGAGACACCAGCACCTCATGCTTGCCCCAGCGATATGTGAAAGGTTTGCACTTGCTTAGAGCACAACAGAAAGGAAATAAGCTGCATATGAAATAGCCAGACACATCCTCCAGTCATTAACTGATCACTCAAAAATGGCAACCTTGGGCCGGAGGGTTAGCTCAGTGGTTCCGGCACCTGCCTCGCAAGCGCAAGGTCCTGAGTCCGATCCCCGGTATCCATATATAATGCTGGGCGTGGAGACACGCCCACCAACAATTAACGCCGCACACTACAATGCGGGATGTGGTGGCTCACGTCTGTAATCCCAGCACTCGGGAGGCAGAGACAGGAGAATTGCTGAGTTCGCGGCGGCTTGCCTGGGCACCATAGTGAGCTCAGGGCCAGCCTGAACTGTTACAAAGCGAGACCCTGTCTCAAAAGCCAAAAAACAAAAACAAAAACAAAAAAAAAAACAAAAACGGCAACCTTAACATATAAATTTTAGAAAGAAGGGAAAGTATAGAGTACCGAAAAAGTGACACTCTAGAGGAGATATGTTTTGAAATACTGTTTTACATACATAAAGTTGATTTATATATAAAATTGATGAGCTCTTTTCCATACTTCAGCCACTTTCAGAGTAAAATATTCTATTCAGATGCAAATCTATATATTATAATTTCTTTTTTGAGAACTTGTTTTCCATACTTTTAGTTACCTGTAGTCAACCAGCACCCAAAAATATTAAATGGAAAATTCAGGAAATAATCCGTAAATTTTAATTTGTGCCCCATTCTGACTAATACGAGTAGACCTTACACTTTCCTGCTACACCTACCTATGTCATGAACTAACTACCCACGTACACTTGCTTTTTCCCACCAAGGACTTAGTAGCCCATGTAGTTACAGATTGGCTATTGTGATGTCATAGACTTTGTGTTCAAGTAACTCTCAAGTACTGTCTTTATGTTAGATCTCAATGCTTATGGCATTCAACTCATTTCATCTCATCACAAGTGTTGTATCATGTCACATCCTCACAAGAAGGTATCTATGGTGTAAAATGTTGCCTGAGAGACACTGCATTCACACAACTTTTCTCACAGTATATTATAATAATGATTCTATTGTATTATTAGTTATTCTTAATCTATTCCATGCCTAATTTATAAATAAAACTTTATTGAGATATGGATAAATATGAAAACATAGAATATTTAGAGTTAGCTACTACCCATAGTTTCAAGCATACAGTAGGGGTCTTGTTTACAGTGTGAAAAAGATAAAACTACTGAAAATGTGTGCTGTAAAATTTTACTTTACATGATTCCTAGAGAATCATATTTATCTAACTTTAATTGACACTGCCATCTTTTAATTAAAATGCAACTATATAAACTTTGATAAGAAATATTTTCAAGGTAGTATTTTCACAAGAAATACTTTCAAGATGACTTAAACATTTGATTCATATAATGATGTTTACATCTTTATTTCTAATTCTGATATATGATAGAATGAATATGGTTTTATTATGCATTTTCCAGCCTTTACAGTTATGATTACTTATTTCAGGAGTTACCAGAGTTAATTCACAAGTATTTTTGTAGTGGAAAAACATCTGACATGTCATATTTAACTTGGTTTTGTTATAAATATTTTTGAAGTAGTTACATAAAAGTTTTATCAAGTGTTTGTTCAGGAGTTAAAGATTGATTTTTTAAACTTTTACTGCAGAAGAAATAGTTTGTATAGAAAATGTATCCTATTTAATTTCTTTGGGAAGTTTATTATGATAATTATTAACTGTGCTTTTTGTACAATCAACTGCAAAATTAAATTCTTTATAATTAACTGAATGTAATGTGCTGTGGTATTTTCTTAAAAAAACAGATTTCAAAGAATAAAGTACCTCATTAAAACCAAAATATAATAATCACCTCAGTATTTTTCCAACAGACTAATTTCGTTTTAGTTATAACTTTACCAAACTTATTAACATAGTTTCGTTGCATTATGAGGGAAAAGCCTTCATTTGCCTATTGCTGATAGTGAAAAGTTAGCAAAGTTCAAACATGTAGATGCCGTTGAGGTTAAAGGACAATGCAAAGAATAATATCCATAGCTCAGGGGAGTCAGCCTCGTATCTACAGGACAAACACAAGTGGTACGTGAAACTTACTTTCTACTCAGATGCAGATGTATTGTTCTAAATGCAGATATGTTCTACTAATCATTTTACAACAGGAAAAAAATACTGACCAAATCAGAATGCAACTTTTACCTGAAAGACCACCAATTTTGTCTTGGTTACATACTTGATAATCACAAGTGAAGGCAGATCAACTGAATGGAGAGTTGCCTCTTCATTCTTCTCAATGTTCCAGAATCTACTTAACTAACAAAATAATAGAGAAGCTGTCAGAAGGAAGCTGAATATGAGGAGGAGAAAGGAAGCTGTCCCAAATCCCAAACCACTGATGGTTCTCCAAGCATGTATCATTACACAAAATAAGAAAAAAGTGTTATCTCAGTGGATAATGCATTCTTGAGCAAAATTCAACTTGTCTTGGTTTGAATAAGGTTGAATATCTTGAAAACATATCTCTTCCTCTAGAACTGCAGCTAAGAATAAGTGCAAGAAACAAAACTACAAAGTTGAATTAAACCTCATACATTCTAGGAGAGAATGTTTTCTCTAAAATAACTCTCAAAAGCCTTTTATTTTTACATGTTTTTTTCATTTCCTTATTTTTGTGACAAAATAGGCATCAATCTCAGTGATGTACTCAAAATCATAGAACTGGTAGAAAAGATTAAAATATAACCGTGTCATTCTCAAGGTGATAGATGTGATAGACAAGTTTAAAATAGAATCATGTCATTCTGAGTAAAGGTTGGAAGAGTTCTGAACTCAACAGTATTTGGAGAGTCTCAGAAGATTGTACTTGAAAAGCCTTTCCAGTTTTGTATTTGAACACCCACAACTCTCCCTTTCTCTACATGTGCACTCATGTTCTATATGTGCACACATGTTCTTCTATATGTCCACAGTTCAGACTCAGTGCAGCGTGTCAGTTTATGTGAACTCAAGCAAGGTTTAGACCATCAACAGGAATCTCAGAGCTGCATCTAACATAGACTTAAGCCAGAAGGATAAAGCTGGAGCATAGGGAGTAATTGCTCTACTTAACCCAGGGCTTCAGAAATTTAGACTTATAAGAATAGATGTGTATCAATTTGAGGGAGCATTTGGGGGAAAGGTGGCTATTGTGCTTCACAAGAGTTTGTAGGCACAAAATTTCTTGGATATAATTGGTAACAGAGCAGAAGGAACAAATTCTTCTTAGGAAATACTGAAATACGGTGAATAGACTCATGTTTGCTCTAAAATATAAAGAGAATGTATACATACCTACTGTATGCAAACACATATTCACATGCAGAAAGATGAGACATAGGAGTGAGTCAACTCATCATTTTTCAGGACCTACAATGTCTATTGTTTCTTTTTGCATTTCGTAGGATATTCTTAAGTACAATGTGGGAAATTTTTTTTCATTATGTGAAGACTTTTATTAATTTGTAGTAAAGAGTATACATGTTATGTGCTAAAGTGTTTCAAAGTCAGTAAATCTTTCAAAAGACTTATCAGATTGTAAAGTTCAAGGCTGGCAATAAGGGGAACAGTTAAGAAAGTTCTGAAATGCAGATGGAAAATGATAGAAGCAGAGAAGTGAGAATCACTTGGATTTAGGCTGTAACTTAAAAGTTGCATACTATAGTTGTATGAGGCAGAGAGCTAGAGGCACCTGAGATTCATCTCAAAAATGGGATAAATGATATGTCTTAAATTCGAGAAGATGACATAATTGGAGATGAACGATGAATAAATTTCGGATTTGTGTAGTTGTGGTTCAATTTGAATATGGAAAATGAGATAAATGTTTGGTTTGAATGTAAAATCCATCTAAGAAATCATCCTGTATTAAAAGCTTGGCACTAGTTGATAACAAGTTTACAGTTTCTAGCATTATTAGATTCATCTGGACACTTTTATATTTGTGTATAATCAAATTCAACTAGATCATTAAAATTAGAATCTGTGGGATGGGAACAGACAATTATATTTTTAAACTTCTTTGGTTGGAAAACTACTGACTTGGAGAATATAAAAAGATCTGAGGCCGGCATTTAGCTCAAGTGGTATCCCACCTACCTTGGAAGCACAAGGGCTACAGTTTGACCCCCAGTACCGAAAAAAAAGAAATCTTAAGTCCAGATTCTGGATAGACTAGTAGTTGTAGGTCTGGTGGGGAAACCAATAAAGAAAAAAACATCTGAGGGCCGGAGGGTTAGCTCAGTGGTTCCAGCGCCTGCCTCGCAAGTGCAAGGTCCTGAGTTTGATCCCCTGTAACCACATACAATGCTGGGCGTGATGACTCACGCCCACCAGCAATCAATACCACATACGACAGTGCCGGGCGTGGTGGCTCACACCTGTCATCCCAGCACTCGGGAGGCAGAGGCAGGAGGATTACTGAGTTCAAGGCTTGCCTGGGCTATGTAGTGAGCTCAGGGCCAGCCTGAACTACAAAGCAAGACCCTGTCTCAAAAAGAAAAAAAAAAAAATCTGAAAGTGAAAGTAAAGGTGAAAAGCTACCCATGAAATGATGCCAATCAAGAAAGCAACTAAAGAAAGAATCATGTTTCTGAAAGACGGAGTGAAATGAACACATATATTGCCCCATGATTGGGAAAACTGTCCTTAGTTGTTCCACCAAAATTCCTTTCTCAGAGTTTTTAATCAAAGTGGGGGATGATCCATCTAATTAGAATGGATCATGGAGATGATTTGGAAGAAAAGTTGTGATGGTGAATAGTGAGAAACTTTCCTCTATGACTTCACTGTGAAGAGGAAGAAGAGGAAGCTAGCCAGATGGAAGTCAGTCCTTACAGGGATGTGTTATGTATGAGCTGTGATCAAAGTAGATGGGAGCTGTTTCTGTTTTTGATGTTTCAATACAGTAAAAATCATCTTGCCGTTGATCACCCCTCAGGACACCCCCTCCCTCGGCACACTCACCCCAGTGTGCTGGACACACCCTGAAGCAGTTATGGCTGTCCTCACTTCCTCTATGTCCTGAATCTATGTAAAACGTGTAACAGTCTTGGTCACGTTGACTTGGAAAAGAGCCAGAGTTCTCAGAGGGCCAAAGCCTCTCACAGAGGAAGGTTGCCGGAGCACAGGGATACTTGTGAAAGAGAGATAATAGGGGAGACAACGGATAGGTGAGACTGGTCTTGTCCAGGTGCTTCTGCTTTCTGAATGCAGCAACGTGGCAGAGAGCATGGAAGACGGAGACCTCTTAGGAAACAAGTGAAATTCTCCCTTCCCAGAGGGGGTTTGTGGCACGTCGCCTTGAGTTATGTGAGGTGATGTTCTAAGTGGATTAACAGGGTCAGGGCTTAAATGTAGAGGGTGATGTTGCTACAATTAGGAAGAGTGTAGTTTGTACTACATAAACAGGTAAAATGACAGGAGAGTCACTAAAGAAAAACAAAAGGACAAAGAACTGGATTTCTTAGGGCCTTGGACGAATGTTGGCAAGAAAAAATAGAGTGTGGGAGTTACAAAGTAATGAGCAGGATGTTTAAGATTCTAGAATTTAACATTTTAGCAGTTATCCTTTGCACATTAATTTTCATAAAATCGTTATATATAACAAAAGTGTGGAAAATCTAAAGTATTTACCAACTGATAAGCACATGAATAGTATTATACTTACAGAACAAGTGCTTCAAAGCGCATGAACATCACAAACTTTATACTAAATGAGTCAACCCCGTCACCTGAGTCTACCGTTTTTGCATGATTCCATTTATTTGAAACACACAATGAAAACAAGTTTATAGAGACAGAAACAACAGCAAGGGTTGTTTTTAGGTCATACACGAGGACATTTATGAAGGAATGAATCTAGAGTATAAGCTTTTTTTTTTCACCTTAAAACGTTCTTTTTTTATTGAATTCTTCATTGGTATATTTTATATACAGCTCACAATCAAACTCAACATTGGGGAATTTGTACCAGTACATGACAGAAGTTAATTCTCATTGAGTATAGGCTTTCTTTCCAGGAGATAAACATTGCTCTATAATACAGTGACATTATAAGCACTGAAAAGTATTTAATTGAATAGTATAGGAATTCTATAATAATTTGTGTTTAAAAATATGAGGGAGAGTCGAGCATCTGAGTAAGCAAATGACTTCATGTAGCAACTTAAGAAATCTGTGATATATAAATACTGTGAATCAGGAGCTTTTTACATTTTTTGTTGTTTGAACTACTCGCTTTGTAATTCAGGCTGGCCCTGAGGTCACTATGTAGCTCAGGCAAGCCTCGAACTCAGCAGTCCTCCTGCCTCTGCCTCCCGAGTGCTGGGATTTCAGGCTTGAGCCACCAAGCCCGGCATTTGCGGTATATGGTATTGATTGTCCGTGGTCTTGAGTCACCACACCCGGTATTGCTGTATGTGGTTACCAGGGATCAAACCAGGGACATTGCGCTTGCTAGGCAGGCACTGGAACCACTGAGCTACATCTCTGGCCCTCTACTTGTATTTTAATGGAAACTTATGCTTTAGTTTCAAACATAAACATACTTTATTGACATTTGCAAAATAAACCGTTAAATGTGATGCAAATTTATTCAATTTTTTGTCACTGATTTTTGAATGAAATATTTACAATAAGCTGTATTCAAACAGTAAGCAATATTAAGTCATTTCCTTAGTTAAAAATACTTATGAGTCAAAATTTGTGCATATTAATTTAAAATATAGTATGATGCAGTTGTCTGTGTCTTTGATTTCAAAATAAAGACACATGAATGATTATAAGTAGACTTGACAACAGTAACATTTTAAATAATTTAAATTATGTAAGAATACACTAGCTAAGCATCAAATTCATTCTTAGATGTTTGTAAATATTTAATTTCTTATTATGGTGAAGAAATTATGCATCTATAAATCTTTTTTTTTTTTTTGAGACAGGGTCTCACTTTGTATTTGAGGCTGGCCCTGAGCTCACTATGTAACCCAGGCAAGCCTTGAACCCAGCAATCCTCCTGCCTCTGCCTCCCGAGTGCTGGGATTACAGGCTTGAGCCACCACACCCAGCACTGTGGTATGTGGGTATTGATGGCTGGTGGGTGTGAGTCACTATGCCCAGCATTGTATTTAGTTACCTGGGATCAAACTCAGGACCTTGAGCTTGTGAGGCAGGTGCCGGCGCCCCTGAGCTAAATCTCTGGCCCAACATCTATAAATCTTATATAAGTAACTTCCATATGTTTCCTGAAAGAAAAATTATATGTCTACTGTAAATTCTGAAATATATAAGTTCAAATAATTGATGACAATGAAAATTATTCTCGATGTTTTTGGAGGTGTTAGAAATTCCAGAGAAAGTGCACTATTCAGAAATATTACTCAAACAAAATGATGTTGATATACCTGAATATTAGCAATTCTTTTCATTGTATTTATCTACTGTTTTATAATCTGTCAACTGTTTTATTTATTAACTAATGTATCTTTCTATACCACTTGCTTTTGTCCCAAAAGCCAACCATCCTACACACATTGACTGAGTTTCTATAAAAATCCGGTTACAATGAACACACCTTGAGGACACAATAATAAGTGAAATAAATAGGTCACAAATATGTTAATATTGTATCTTTTCTGATATGAGATCTTGTAGATGCAAATGAGTTCTAGAATGTATGATGGCTTTTGTGAATATTTTCTTACTGAAATATTAAAAAGGAATGTGGTAGGGGAAAGTAATGAGGGGAAAGAATAAATATGACTTGGAAAGAAAAAGAAACCACATGTATATGGGAATGGAGCATTGTGGGTGGGTAGGGATATGGGTAAAAATGAGAATTAACTCATGTCGTATACTGGTACAAATTCCCCAATGTTGAGTGTGATTTTGAGCTGTATATAAAATGTATCAATAAAGAATTCAATTTAAAAAATCAGGTTAAGTGCTAGTTAATGAGGGAACAAGATGCACAATCCATATTATTTTTTTCTGAAAGTAAAGCAGCTGTTTAATAAATAGCTCTGATCTCAGATTGCTCCCTTTGGAATATTTTAATATTAATGTTCAAATGTTTGTCAACTTTTTCTGTGAAATAATTATATGATTAATGTTAATATGCATTTATAAATGAGTTAGAAATAGAAATGTTTACCTGAAGTATGGTAAGACCAACTAAATAATGAAACTCACCATGCTGTTATAACTATTTGGTCTATAGAAACACATAAAAATCTATGAATTTAGAGTTTTTGAAAAAATTCCTGTCTGATTTCTGTGCTTTCTTGGCATTATTGGTTGGTTTGTACATCATTCCTTAATGTATTGTTTTTCTTTATTTTGCAAATGGAAAATGTGAAGGAACAAAAAAGATTGAAACTAATAAGCTTGAATGTGTTTATTGGTCCTTTGAATAATAATCTCATTATAATTAATGTACTTACATCCATGTATTTTGTTCATTTTTCTAATGGCACTACTGAGCATCAAACACACAACTTGTGTTTGTCAAGCAGGCACAATGCCACTGAGCTACATCCTGGGCCCTGTTCAATCATACTAGCATAGGAATATAAGTTAAGCACTTAAAAACAAATATGGTAATATGCCCACAATGAAAATATAATGACAACATGATAAGGCTTTTTTTTTTTTTTGAGACAGGGTCTCAGTTTGTAGCTCAGGCTGGCCCTGAGCTCACTATGTAGTCCAGGCAAGCCTCAAACTCAGCAATCCTCCTGCCTCTGCCTCCCGAGTGTTGGGATTACAGGTGTGAGCCATGAAGCCCAGCATAATAAGATTTTATTTGGTGAAATTTACATGTGTGGTTTGATGCCAGGTATTATTTTCATTTTTGTCTCTGAGTATAACATATTTATAAAAATAAAAACAGTATATTGCTATTGATGTTGATTAGTGATAAATTTTATAGGCTCTCAATATATAGCTTTACCCACTATTTCTCAGGATTTCTCTCTTGATTTTCTGGCTTGTTTGGTGAAGAGAAAAATTTCCCACACAGGTGCATCACAGCCTTTTGTCCTTCTATTATCTGCCTACCTTACAAGTTATAATTAATGTGTACTTTTGATATTTTAATTTACATTATATTTTAATTGATATTTAACTTATAATTATACATGTTTGATTATTCTGCCATATATAAATATATTGTATTTATTGTTTTTGATTTTATTGGTGCATTTTATATATACATTATGATCACAATCAACATTGAGAATTTGAACCAGTACATGGCACAATTTAATTCCTATTTTTTTCCTGTTTCCTTGCCCCCAAATCTCCACTCCTTATATACATAAGCTTTGTTTCCTTTTTGTAATCATTTTTTTCTTTCCCTTCTTTGCTTACCCTACTCTCCTTTTCCTTTTGAATACTTTCTTACTGTTTCACAATATGTGTCATACATTAGAACTCATTTACACCTTCAGTTCAAAATATTGTATTTAAATATGTACATCTGGTATGTGCATGTTCTTCAAATATATTTTAGTTGTGTTCAAATGTTCAAAAATGATTTTCAGATGAACTAATTCTTCTTTGCCCTAGAACTGTTATGTGGATATAGAGAAGCTATTAAAAAAACAACTACAGGGCCGGAGATTTAGCTCAGTGGTTCCAACCCTGCCTAGCATACACAAGGTCCCTGATTCGATCCTCCATAACCACATACAACAATACCAGGTGTGGTGGCCACACCCACAGCAATCAATACCACAAACCACAAATTCTGGGCTTGGTGGCTCAAGGCTATAGTCCTAGCACTCAGCAGGCAGAGGCAGGAGGATTGCTGAATTCGAGGCTTGCCTGAGCTGCATAGGGACCGCAGGGCCAGCCTGAACTACAAAGCGAGACCCTATCTCAAAATAAAACAAAGCAACAACAACAAAAACTACAAAAAAAAAAACTGCTTGGGGAAAAGGATGATTGAAAATCTAGATTTCAATATTCTAATGAGTAATAAATTGCAAGAATGTAAGATATATTGGATAGTCTCATCTTCAAATTAAGATATCTAACAAATAAAGAAATACATTATATTTTAGTTTAAATATAAATCGATATTTAAGAAAATCTTTCAGAAATTTATCTCATTGATTTACTCTGAAATAATTCATAGGGTAAATAATTTGAATCAATGTTTTCTAAAAATGTAATGTAACTATGTTCACATTATGAAAAGTACCAGTAACTTAACCTATGACCACACAATCATAGGACTGGAAATTTTTATTTAGAATCCCATCCATTGCGAGGAATAATGACAAATAAGCATGTTGGTATTACTAATTACAGGAAGAACATTACGTACTAGTTAAAAGGAAATCAAAATCAATAGCCAGGTCCTGCTGCTCAATTAATGAAATATTCTGCCAATATTTTTCCTACATTTGCTGTAAGATTACACACACACACACACACACACACACACACACACACGTAAAACACTTGATAGGAAGAACTAAATACATGTAGCTTCCAAAACCATGGATATTGTTTATGGTTGGTTGTGTGTTGACATCTTGACCTAGACAGAGAGGGTGAGGGACAGAGTCAGAACACAGATTCTGGGGGTGATTGCAGAGAATCACTTCCGTCTTTAATGAGCAGGAGCATAGTTTATATAGAGGTAGTTGGGGTGGGGATAGGGAAACCCCTTACAGGTAACCAGTCTATTAGCTGTGGCTTGGAGAGTCAGGACATGGGGGTGATGTTCAGGTGACTGAGCCAGCCACTCAGGGTGCTCAGCGCACATGGTGGGCATGTGTGCACACCCTAGGGTCATCCTGTAGGGAGGTACTTGGCCATGGTGTGGTGCACCCTGCTTAGCTGGATTTCAACATCACCTACATATTTACAATACTAGTATAATCAAAGAGTAAAGTATTTTGTTGAATAAATTATTACACCACACCTTAGTCAATCATCCTGTTGAATAATTTCTATTCACAGCAGGTATTTCAGTCATCCTCAGGCTCTGACCCTATTCCTCATGTCTTCTACTCCGATTTCGATGTGACCATGTACAGACGTTACATTCCATTATCATTCTTCTTGCCGTTTTCGAAACTTGTTTCCACAGCTAGCAGAGACTCGCACCCATGGGCACACAGGAAATGTTCTTGAAGTCACCTGTCAGGCACACTGCTTCTTTGAACATAGTAAATTTCATAGGATCATCAGATTGTGCTCTCAGCTGATGACAGAGACAGAAGCTAAACCACCTCATATGTCGTGTCTGAGTACAGGGAAAAGCAAAAATATTGCTGACAGCACAAAAATGACTAGCACTTTCAAGAATAGTCACAGAGGTAATTGCTTCATTAGCAATCAGATTTAACCTTGCTCTATTCTTCTGCTATACCAGATATTTTGAAATTATTAAGACAGGCAGATAGATGTGTCACTGTTCTTTGGCCCAATTATGTGACATAGCTCTCTGATCTTCCGCAGATGTCCCGCAGCAGGGTGTACTGGACTTTAAATGCTATGTCTTTGCTGCACTACCCTTTCACAGTTTAGCTCATGTGAAAGTCTCAGAGTCTCCAGAGGGCATTGCTCTCTCTACAATCCCCTAAAATATCATCCATCTTTTCTTCCCCAAACTTATGTCATTGAACTCAGAGGTGCAAGATGTGCTCTTTATTTCTCACTGTCCTTTCAGATAATTCCTCCTCCTATTTCTAGCTTTGAATCCACGTGATACAATCTCACTACTCATATCTCATTATTTCTTCCCACCTCATAAGCCCTGAATTCTCTCTATTTTCTATCGTATTTACTAGCTGCAATCATTGGTCTTCACTTTAAGGTACTTTAAAATCCACACGGATACTATCCTCTCAGAATTATCTCTCTGATCCTTGACCTTCTCTCTTCCACATCCCTCACTTCCTCTCAGCGAGGACAAATACCTGGGCTTTGTTACTGTTTAAGGATGATATCACTGTCTCGCCTTAGAGACGCAGACCACTGCCTAGTAACTCGTCAGAGCCACCCCGCTGCATCTAAACGTCAGCACCACTCTACGAGGGCGGAGCAATATTGGCAACCAAATGGAATGTCCTTAGACTCAGAGCAGGGACCACACATCTTTTCTTTTTCCCATCACCTTTTATTTTGTTTTTGAATTTTTTATATTTTATGTTTTTCATGTGAGAGAAATGATGTAGTTTCAAGTCTCATTTATTTCACTGAACATGGCTTATTCAGCGGGGATCCGGTTTCCTAAGATGACTGCTGGGGACACTGGAGTGCTTACCTGTGTTCGTGGGAAACCACAGGGCACATGCTCCGTGCACTTCCTCACAAACTCCACGGAAGAGTCATTCGTATCTTCTCTTTTCTTCAAACACCGTACCCACATTTTATCTGCTTATTTTAAGTCAATAACCTCCATGTTTAATATTATAACTGAAGAAATCACAAGAAAATATCCAAAACTATTTCACTCTATTTGTTCCACATACCCCCAGATCTCAAGTTTTTACTCGAGTGCACCCTTATTCCAAAAGGATTCGTTCTTAGCATCACCTTCCTCGCCTCCATTTTTCTTCCAACAGAATTTATAACCTGGCAACATACTATATATTTGGCTTATTAACTGTGTGTGTATCATAATCCCATCCTAGAGAATGCTAGCTCCAAGTGGGCTAGTGCTTTTGTTTTT
Organism: Thryonomys swinderianus; assembly: GCA_004025085.1. Classification (NCBI taxonomy): domain Eukaryota; kingdom Metazoa; phylum Chordata; class Mammalia; order Rodentia; family Thryonomyidae; genus Thryonomys; species Thryonomys swinderianus. Next base: position 40,128 of record PVIC010009606.1, read on the forward strand.
TCATTCACTAATATTTCATAAGCCCTACTTGGGATTAAACAGCCATTAAAATATGTTAATCAGTGATATATATGAGTGAAAAAGTGAATCGTTTGAGGTAACAGATCAGACTGGCTGAATTCAATTCAAGTATTTACTTTTGTGCTCTGGATTCATAAGGGAGAAAGGAATTATGAGGAAACCACCTTCTTTTCCTTGACCTCTATTTTTCTTCTTCTGGGGTTTAAATATTTCATTAGCATAAGATCACTTTGTAAGGTCAATTTATTTATCCCTTAAAGTATTTCCTACACTTACTTCTAAGATTAATTCTCACAACTGAAAGTGACTTATTTTTGCCAAAGCAAAATTTCAACAAGATTTGCTTTTACTTCTCATCTAGCTTGAATAGATTTTAACAAATAGATTTTATCCAAAGAATTATTTAAATTCACATACTAAGAAATCTTTTTGTCTTGCCTAATTGCTGCGGAAAAAAGAAGAAATCTCCTTTTCTTAGACTGGATTCCAGAGAAAATACATTATAATAATTTATTGATAGATTCTTTTTTTCTTTGACTAATTTACTGGCATGTTTTATATATACACATCACAATTTGCTCAACATTGAGATCGTGCACCATATGACAAGACTTAATTCTCATTTTTCCTTGACCCTTACCCACCCTACAACCCCCACCCCTGTACACACAAGCTTTGTTTTGACCAATTCTTTATTGGGAAGTCCTGGTGAGAAAAAGTAGACAGAAGTAAAGATCAAAATAGCCTCCTGATTGGAGGTTTTTCCAAGTAAGGCTCTGTGTTCTGTCCTCTAGAACGCTTTCAACTATAACTTGCTATTTCCTGGACTAATGTCTCCAGAACAGAAAAATAAATATCTATTTGCTTCCATCTCCCACTGTTTACCTCATAGAGGGTGTCAGCCAGGACACTTTTAGGCAATGAGCTTTTATATATAGCTGTATGAGAAGCCAGATTTAGGGCAGTAGTGAATTCTCTTGAGTCACTATATAGCTCAGGCAAACCTCAAACTCAGCAGTCCTCCTGCCTCTGCCTCCCAAGTGCTGGGATTACAGGCGTGAGCCGCCACACCCGGCATTGTGGGGTGTGGCACAGATTGCTGGTGAGCATGAGTCACCACACTCAAAATCATATCATTGCATGCGGTTACTGGACTGAACCAGGGACCTTGCACTTGCTAGGCATGGACTGGAACCACTGAGCTAAATCTCCAGCCCTGAGACTATTTTTTTTTTTTAGACAGTCTCTCTTTGTAGCCCAGGTTGACCTCAAACTCATGGTGAACCTTCTCCCTCTGTTTCCCAAATCTGCAGCTTTTAGATTCAGACAAAACACAAGGAGGTGTGTATTCCATGGGGTGAGTGGTTATTTGATAAATGTTATGAAGGAAAAAGTGCCCCGAAGCCCAGCAGACACGTCAGTAAGGCCACCCCAAGTGCTGCTGCTGATACTCAAGGAGCCCCACTTGCAGCCCCAGAGAAGGCGCGTCAGTAGCACCCAGCTGGTAACTACTGCCACGTAAACTCAAGCAGACACCTAACATGACCCAGCAAATCATCACTAACTAGAAATTACCGCCATCCTCATGATTTCTTATATTTCATGCTTGATCTCTGTGTAGGCATTAACGTTCAGAAGAAATTTATTATAGCCTTGAAGATAAACTATAGGAAGTATTTCAGTAGTTCTTGGGGAGCTCTGAGATTTTGCTGTAAATATCAGAGAAGGTGTCTTTAATGGAGGTTGATTTCATAAGAGAACAGATTTTGAATGTCTGTAACCAGATGATCTTTCTTTCACTTAAGAAAATTTGTCCTCTTGGAACAATTATGAGATTAATCAAAACTGAGAAGGAAACCCTTTATAAGACAGTGAACTCCATTAACATTATCTTTCATGTTGCTTGTACCCTAAAAGACTTCTTTAGACCTATTGTTCTCTGCGTAAATTTTCATGTAGTCTCATCATTGATTATTGTCTCTTTCGCCTGTCACAGCCTAACAGCCAGTGAAGGCTTCACTGTTCCACAGCGGTTCGGAGGGTATTTCTGATTTGTGCTTGTGAACACTCGTGGTTCTGGCCTCCTCTCTGACCTCTCTACATGTTTCCTATGAAAGACATGCCGGCGAGGGGTACACCACATGATGCCTTCTTGAAGAATTCGCAGTGTAACAAAAGAGACAAGGAGCTAAATAACCTTAAGAAGAGTGTTAAAAATGTTCACAAAAGGCTGAGCGTCACTTCTAAAGAAGTGTTCAGCCCTGTCAGAACACCCCTTCCTTCTCTCCTCTGGCCTTGCCCAATTCACACTTCCTGTCTGAAGAATCGTCTCATTTCCTCTTGTGTCCTTAAAATGTAAACACAATTTGTTTTTCTTTCCCTGAGAATTCACATTATTTCTCTGAGAGAATTACAATCAGGCAAAAACGAACGCAAGGTTACGCATGCTTCGTCAACAAACGAATCTGCCGACCTTCACATGTACACTTGCATTGAATTTTTTTCTGCTGTGACCATGTTTCTGGTTTAAACCAAAGCTCCTCCCCTTCCCCACTCACGCCTTTGCCCTGGGTTTCGCGGCTCCTCCTTTCCTCCCCAAGGGCTCCTGACCCGCAGGGTCCTCTGGAACAGGGATGAGCAGCCGCCCTCTCCTGCTGGCCGCGTTCCCAGCCGCACACACGGGGGCTGCGTCCCCGCCCCGGAGAGCTCCTCGCTGACCATCAGACTTGGGGGCAGCGGCTGCAAGGTTTTCCCTATTTCCGGGATGCCCCCTAGGTAATTATTTATAAGTATAGTCTCTTTGTAATTTTTCGCCTTTTGCATAGGAAATCATTCCTGAAGGACTTTTCTATCCTCCCGTCTACAGAAACTTGTTCTTAATAGCTCATTTTACACTCCGTTAGTTCCTTTCTAAGACAGGAATCATTTTCTTATTGAATCTGTCAAGACAATTTAATCTGCCTTTTTGGTCATACTTTTCTTTCTCCCCACTACTCTTTCCTTTCCTCCCCTTCTCCTCCTCCTTCTCCCCCAAGGAGTGACATCAAATTTCTTTCCACTTTAGTTTTCTTCTACTGTCTTGTTCTAACTCCTATTTGTATGTTTTCCTCATCTTCTCCTCTTTCACAAGAGGCCTTTGAGAATCTGCTTTTTTTTAATTTCCAACGTGATTTGATCCATTCCTATGATATTAAAATAGTGTTTTCGTGCTAATAAAAATGTTTGCCTCCTGATCCACCATCTTTTAATGAACTCCAGGATCATGCAATGTACTTGTACATCTACCAAATTTCTCTTTTTTTCTTGCATGAAACTAAATTTTGGAGTCTTCTTTTATATCTATATTCCATCTCTGTAAATAACACCCACCTTCCTTTATCTGTTCAGTCTAAAAGAATTGATGCCATCTTTGACTTTTCAATTTCTCAGCTATATATAATATTGGTCAAGAAACACTGTTGCTTTTCCTCTGAGATTTCAGATTCTAATCTCCTAGTTACCAATATTATTACCATTCCCTGGTCAACCTGCTTTCAGTTTCCCAACCTTTTTTTCCCAATGGCAATCTAAAGGAGTTTGTTAAAAAATAGGTTGGATTGTGTCATTTCTCATAATTAATTCACTCTGTTTACTGAAAATAATATATAACAATACTGTAGACCAGTCTTCAAGCTCTAATTATAACTTCAAATGCCACGCCACCTTCTTACGTACTTTTGTGAGACCGCTATGCCAAACTTGATAAACTCATTAAAGTAACTCATCCACTCCCCTGAAGAACTCAGCTTTTAATTTTTCCCACACAGCTGATTGAATCTTCCTTTCATTAACTATTTGGCTTATTACTTGCCTTTGTCTAAATCCCTGCTCAAATGACTTCCTGTCAGAAAGGACTTTTAGACATTAAAATTATAGATGAATTGGAAATATGAGAAAGTGATTCTCTTGAGTTTTAAATACCAGGGAACTGCAGTGGTTAGATTTAACCTAACGGTAAAGTAGTCATGGTCATTCTCTCGCTTTTACTGTCTCATTTACTCGATAGTACTCATCACTACTAGAAAGGTGGAGAACTTTTCAAACTGTTAAACTGAATATTATTTGATAATCACTTGTTGATCTACTGAGACAGAAATAAATGGATGGCATCTTCATGGTACGAGCAGCAAACTGCTTGAGTCATTTTACCTATTTATGACTAAATTTGGCTATTCTTGTACATCTTCACACAAATCTTTCAGTATTTTGCCTGAGTATTTCAAAAAGTGTATGACTTACAGGAAAGTAGGGATTCAAATGTTTATCTAATTTTACTTTTTAAAATTTGAATCTTTATTGGTACATTTTACATACACATCATGATCACACTCAACATTAAGAATTTGTACTGGTATATGACATGTCTTATTTCTCATGTTTTCCCATTCCCCTAACAACTTACAAGTCCCCACTCCTATATACATTAACTTTGTTTTCTTTTTTTTAACCATCACATTTTTTCTTTGCCCTTGTTACTTACCTCTACACCCCATTTCCCTGTGAATATTTACTACATCACAATAACTATCGTGCAATCTAAAACTCATTTACATTTTCAGTTTCTCATACCAGAGAAAAGATAGAATATTTACACATCTCTAACCTATTTATTTCACTTACGAGGATGACCTTAAGGACATTTTCTACCCTTAAGAGAGGTATAATCATGAAAATAAATTTTCAAAATTCAATTTCCTCTGAGAAGTAAGGATTTCTTTCTTTCTCTTTCTTTCTTTCTTTCTTTCTTTCTTTCTTTCTTTCTTTCTTTCTTTCTTTCTTTCT